>CANUEP010055570.1:0-19332 GCA_947857235.1 Jatropha podagrica | reverse complement strand
AAAAAAAAAAAAAAAAAAAAAAAAAAAAAAAAAAAAAAAAAAAAGAGATCAATACTTGACATTTATTAACCAAACTTTCAATACAACACATACAACCAAAATGCACCTATTTTGACATTTAAACAAGTATACTGTGGCTTTCAAACTACAGAAACCCTGTCAAACACATAGCAGTACCAGATAGGCATTTACCTCCAGAATGCCCAAAGCTGTGCCTTGCATCATCTTGTTCGATAAGAGTCAGCACAATCAGACCAAACAGAAGAAGAGCACCGCCAACACCACATAATGTATAGCGAAGAGGCCTAATGGAAGATCCAAATAAATAATTAACTGATTTTGATATAAGAGCACAACGCTCCAATCATTACTCTCAAATCCAAGCCTGGGTCTAATCTAACTTTTGGTTTAAGTTGGTTAAATCTCCAACTGTCATTCTCCCTCTCTGTGCAAAAACTCTACAACTAGTTTTAGACTGTAGCTATGGATGATTAATCCATGAAAATTTTGAAGGAAAATTCAATTAGGTTTTTAGATGCATGGCTTTCAGCTAAATCATTTGAAATGTGCTTATTTAAATGAACATGAACATTAACACAAGCAAACCTGCTGAACTCACCTAGGAAGGTTCAAATCTGTAGCTGCATATGTAAGAAGAAATGCACCAATACACGTGAATGTTATGGTCCAACCAGCAATTTTTCTTCTGGTTCCTTCTTTGAGGACATCTGAAACAATTGACAAATAGAAAAGAACCATAAATAGCAAAATCTAAATGATGCAATGGAAGAAAAATGCAACACCTTTCACATGCATACACGTGAAAGAACTTAATCGTCAGGATCCAACTTCTTCCATAGGTTAAATTTGGGGCAATAAAAATTGCAATCATGTTCATCTTCCACAAACCTAGAAGGCGTGTAATTTCCCAACAGTTGAACCTCAAAATTGGATTAAATTGATTTTTCGGTTGGCCAGCATATATATATATATATATATATATATATATAGAGAGAGAGAGAGAGAGAGAGAGAGAGAGAGAGAGAGATAGATTTTCATTTCATGAGTAAGCATGTTACCCACAGGTTTAATACAGGCACAAAACCATTCACAAAGGATAATCAAGCAAATCAGAAACACAAACACTCCTTTCTTTGATGGCAAGTGGACTGCAGAAGAGATTGGTTTTTATGTGATTTAAAGATCCTAATATATCAATGTATCCAGAAATTAGAACTGAAAAGTGTGGAGCCTACAAGGAACTTACAATTGTCTTCAGCTTCTTGTTTTACAATTATAGGATATTCAGTTGCCTTTAGCTTCCTATTTTTGCCTAATAAAGGCAAAGTGATTGAAGTACCAGATTCAACCCCAGGCTTTTCACCATTACTTGCACTGTACCGTGATGACACAGAATCAATTGTGTCCTGAAGTGAGGATGGAAATGGCACCTCATCTGGTGGGACATATCTGAGTATCAATACAGAAATTGCAACCATGGTAAAAGCAAGAAGTGTGCCCACACTGACCTGCATAAAATTGCAAAATTAAGAGCCTGAATCAATATTATGTTAAATAACAGTAAATTATTAGTGGAAAAAAAAAACTCAAAGTTCTGCATAGCATGCATCATCAATTTTTCATATATAGGTACACAGGTGGACCAAACTAACATCAACATTTTAGCACAAAAGCGGCCAAAACGAATCCAATGGATGGGGAGTGCTATCTTACGATAGAAGTTATTATATACTGAATCTCAAGGCCCCTAAAGAATATGTGCAAGAATTGATAAGGTATCTACATTCATTTTCATATAATCCCAGAGGCTGTTCCAAAACACACAAAATTTAATATGCAGGAAACAACTTGTATCATATTTCATTATACATGCTCCTACATTAGGTACATCATTCTCAGAAGACAAAGGATCTGAGTAAATTAAAGTATTAAGAAACTGGAACAACGGCAATCCCTAATTATTAGGCAAAAATGAAAAGAAACTGATTGTACAAGAAACTATCCCCTTACCATGCCCGCCAACTGGTCAACATTCATAAAAAATGCCAAAGTAGCAGCACCAAGACCAGTCACCAATGTGCTCTTTATAGGAACTTGAGTACTCTTATTAACATCTGAAAAGAATGGTGGCAACAATCCATCTCTAGCCATTGCCATCAAAATCCTAGGCTGAAAAGTACAAGAAGATGTAGGACATTCAGAATTCATCTTTCAGAAATGAGAAAACAAATCTCAATAAATGGTATGCAACTCGGCCAGAAAAAGAAAAAAAAAAAAAAAAAGCTTCCTAAGCCACAGAATTGATTTGGCTCATTTTTGGTTTATTTTTAAAGAGATGAGAGAAAAGGAGATTGGCTTCGAAAACCAACACAAAAGACAGGTTTCATATGTATCACACAAGATTTTTTATGACTTTATATCAAGAACTCATCAGCTCAATGAATTTCTAGCATCTGCCTAGAATACATTGGATGTCTTGAGTTTGTCGTGCACACAGTTTTCTTTACAGGTACTACCACTGAGAAATATCATCATTTTATGCTCAATTGTCCTCCAAAACATGGAATGGCTAAGAATATTTTAGAACAGAAAGAGAGAGATGTATAATCCAATGTCAACACATTTAAATGATTTTTCTTTAGTTAAACCAAGATAGAACAGTTAAATAGGAAATGATTTGGAGCTAAGTGGCATAGGAATTTGATTTGAATCCCTCTACGGGGAATACAAAGGGAAGGTAGTGTGCGAGGTATGTTACCAGAACGGATCATCCGAAAACAAATATTGATTAAAAACAATGTGTTCAAAGATTCACTAAATGCAGACTCCCAATTTAAAGGATAAACCAGTTAATAGAAAAGGATCAGCAAGTCAATCAAGTAATAAGATATTGTAACCTGTAAGATTCCACTTCATTACCTGAGGAAGAAGCGAGCCCATCAATGTTGAACAGAGAGCCATAATAGCTCCGGCAGTTATTATGTACCTGAAATCAAAAGTAACAAAATAACTTCTAAACGAAACGTTCAACTTACATAAATAACCCTTTAAGAAAAGAAAATGACACGTCATTAAGTGTGAGAAAAATTGCAAACTTACGCAGCCCATTGCATGCCATGTGTAGCAAATGCAGAAGAGATGGGAGTATCAGGATTCATTGCAAAATAAGGTACCAAGCCGACAATAACAACTGAGACCAGCATGTATAAAGTACAACAAATAGATAGTGCAAGCCCTATGCCCAACGGTAAATCTCGCTGTGGATTCTTTACCTGTCAAAGGAATTACAATCCAACATGAATTTTAATACCCCAAAAGTCAAGTGCTTATATATCAGATAATTACGCTATAAATAACGGAAAAGAACAATTTCAAAGAACCAGAAAAGGAAAAGGAAAAGAAAAGGAAGCAAAGAGAACACCTCCTCAGCAGTGCTAGCAACTGAATCAAAACCAATGTAGGCGAAAAAGACTGTTGCAGACCCTGCAAGCATCCCATCTACTCCAAAAGCAAAATACCTATCAATTAAATAGTTACAGTTTAGCGACACATTTTATGAATCATTATTAACGAGAATTTATAACATAAGATGCCTATTACCCAGTAGGAAGCTCATATCCTGTCCATCCAGTCTTGAAGCCCAGGTAACTACCAGCTATTATGACAAAAAGCATTGCACAGACATTCACAACTGTGACTGTACCTTGTACCACAGTACTCTGCATGAGATTTTACTGAAGGAGTTAATGCATGTGAACACACACAAAAACAATACTTTATACCCAAAAAGAATTGGGCGAGTGAAAAGGGTGACTGATAAAGATGAAGGGAAGGTACCTCCTTGATTCCCAAACACAAGAGTCCAGTAACAATAAATACTAGAATTGCAGCACAAGGATCAACTGTAATATCAAGGCCAGGAATATGCTGACGTGCTAGAAAACTGGGCAAACTATCCTGGCCCCCAAAGAAGAATGCCTACACGCATATAACAGCAGAAATAAGGAAAAAAACTACAAGAAAAGTTCAAAAAAGTAAAACCAAAGGAAAACTAAACTAACTGCATAAATCTAAACCCCATGAGAAGGAGTCTCAGATTGCCTCTATAACTCGAGAGGTGACATTAAATACTCGCAGGTTCCTTTCTATTTGATTGTTGATCGTGGAAATAATAGAACTAGCAATCCAACTAATTTTATTCCATTCAAAAATATAAATTAAGAAAAGGATGTGACTACTCATTGGTCATGAAAATGGCAATGCATAGAATTGGAAAAACGCAAGTGTATCCAGCTTAAACTAACTCATGTAAGAAAATTGTACTCCAAATCAGAAGACAAAATTAAAAAGAAAGAAAAGTTCAGGGTGAAGAAATTCACTGGACCAGATTCGGGGATATGCCACGAGCAACAGCTGATCCACCAATTGTGTATTCCAATATTAGAGCCCAGCCAATCAACCACGCAACACTGCACATACATATTGCCACAATAACTAAACAAGGACATCGCAAGTTCATATCACTTAACAAATTAGAAGGAAAAACAAAGAGTACAAAATAACAACTTATTTGTGTCTTTTAAATGAAGTGATAATGAAATTATAGAAAATAGCTAAATCAGATGCAATATTCCATGGAGTTTCAAATACTTTGAGCAAGAGACAGCAAGTATTACCCTTCTCCAACACATATATAAGAATAGTGATAAGCACTGCCAGCAGATGGACATCGGCTCGCAAGCTCTGCATAGCAAAAGGCAGAGAGAGCAGCAGCAATTCCAGCTATCAGAAAGGAAATTGTAAGAGCAGGACCAGAATGCTCTCTAGCTACAGTTCCAACAAGAATATAAACTCCAGCTCCAATTGTTGAACCAACACCTATGAAGAAAAGAAAGATTTCAATGGTAATTCTTAAATAAAAAGTTACAGGCATACATCGAAAAGGAAATACATTAGATTGTCATTAGAACTTTGAACTTTTAGCTTCAGCCGTAAAATCAAGGAAGAAAAAAGAAAACACATGGGAATGTATTGATGATAGTAGTTATTTGAATTAGAGAAGTAATACAAACCCACAGCTTTGGAACTAGACTCACCGCAAATGAACTGATATCCAGAAACTATGTATTGAATATGCAATTAAATTATGTTCGCTTTTCCGGGAACCAAAATCGAATTAAGTCAACCAAAGTCAATATCATTTCGTGCAGACCCAAATTCCAAAAGAGAAAGATAGAAAGGAAAAAAAATGGAACAGAAAATAAAAAGGCACATAAAACAGAAACCCATGACATACCAATTGCAATGAGGTGAGAAACAGACAGCTCCTTGGCTAACTGATGGTGACCATTAGCTTTACCATGTGCAGAATCAACCTGTTTTCTCCTTACTAAACTCCTAAAACAACCTCCCAGTACACCAAACCCACCTTCCTTTTGCGAATCAACAAGAAAACCCATCGAAATTCACAGCTTTTTCCTTCGCTTCAAATTCAAATATAAACTTTATACCACAATTCAACAAATTTTCAAAGTGGGTAATTTCCAATTTACAAATGATAAATAAAACAAATAAATGTTCTAAAATTATATACAAGTACAGAATCTAGACCAAATCTGCCCGCATTCCCGAAAGATTGAAGCTTGAAAATCCAAATCCTTCTCTGGGTTTGAGTTTAATAATCAAAAGCGGGCAGATTTCTTTTAACAGAGAAAATTATTCTCTGTACTGATAACAAAGAAAGATTCAATGGAAGGGAAGACAAGCAAACGATGCTTACTTATAGAATGAAAAATACAAAGCTGCCCGTTGCCCACTGCTGCCCGAACGTGTGTCGTCCTTGACAATAATTACATTACAACAATAATGTAATGTTTTTGAGGGGATACCCTTCCTGTGGAATCTGTCGGGCCCCACCTTAATTTTTACAAAATAGTTTTCCATATAAATAAAAAGTTACTGCATTAAATTAGAAAAAACATATTGCTTGATAGTACTTTGCTGTTCAAACTTAAATAATAAAAAAATTAAATTTTAATTCATTCTTATTATTTAAAAATAAATGAAAATATAATTGGCAATTTCAATAATAATTTTTTTTTAAAAAAACCTATCCCTTTAAAATAAAAAAATAAAACTATTTTTTTTTTATTATATCTAAACATAAGAAAGAAAAATAATTAAAAATAATAATAATTTTTCGTTTTTTTTTTCATTTTCTCCTTTTTAATGAACTTTAAGTAAAAAAATTTACGATAAATAACTTTGGATAATATAATGTAATTAATTTATAAAATGGTAGTGGTATATAAAAATGAAAAGATCTTTAGCTATTTTAATTAGGCTATGAATGGGGGGCTATGAAAGGACCTCGGGATTGTCAAATAGGGAGGAAATGGTCGAGTGATGCAATGCAACTGTCAGCTGAGGAAATGCAAGTTGCCATTTTTGAGGAGAAAGCAATCAGTGCATTGAATCTGAAAACTGAAAGTAACAAACAGATCCTTGCCGTAATTACTCGCAATTACTATAATAGACAGCACTCATCTGGCTTTCTGTTAGCCAATAGGAATTACCACATGGGAAAATTATTTTCAGATCCCTGAATTTTTACAAATTACATAATTTCATCCTTACTATTTATGATAAGGGAAAAAAAAATAATAAAGTCCTTGAGTTTTTGTCTAATTAACACTTGATGACCTCATTTTTCAGAAAGCAATAAAAAGTCTCTAAATTTTGATTTCATCAATAGTTTGGTCCTTCCATCCAAAACACTCACATTTAACAGTTAAATCAATGTATAAAAACAAAAATATCCTCATGTATTTCATGACCATAGAACTTCAGGCTTGAAGCTCTCTTTCTCATATCCTCACCAGTACCACAATAGAGATTTGCAACAAAAAATACAATAGCCTTCACCACCGCTTCATCAACACCGCTCCATATATAACAAAAATCTCTTTTACTAGTGCAAAAGCTCCAACACCACTCTTTACATATATATATACAAATTTTTTTTTTCAGTATTCATTATTATCCAAGAAAATTACATGAATTTAAAGTAGAAAATCAAATGTTCAAAATTGTAGAAATAAAAAAGAGCAATAGGCAAATAAAAAAAAATCAAATATACATAAATTAGAGGATAAAAAGAAGAAGAAGAAGATGGCAGAAGAGAGAGAAAGGGAAGTTGTTTCTAAGCAAAAAGAGTGGAGTGAAAAAGTCAACAAATGGTAATGAGGTGTTTATTGAAATTTAAATTCTTTTTCTCTCTCTTTAGACTTATTAAAATTGTTAAGACTGACGAGAAAATGATGTAATTTTAGATAGAAAGACCAAGTTATTGACGAAACCAAAATTTAAGGATTTCATTATTGCATTCTGAAAAGTGAAGTTCTTATTTATTAATTAGGCCAAAATTTATGGACCCAATTATTTTTTTCCCTTATGATAATTATTTCAGAGTCTCTAATATACCTCCCTATAAATTTTTAGTCCTTCCATTAAAAAAATATTGTTTTCATCAATTTTTTTAAAAAGGATAGAAATACCCTTATTTATATTTAAAAATAATTATATAAAAAATAAAATAATAGGAAAGAAAAAAGAGAAATAAAATATATTGCTAACATACAATATATTCGCTCCTCTCTCCCTCTCACTCTCTCTCTCTCTTCGGACTTGAGCTCTCACCTTGCTATTGATCCCTCTGATCATCGCTTTTTCGGTTGCTAACATATAATAATAAAATATATTAAATAATAATATTATACTCCTAAATAAATTCTAATTACTAGATAAATATAGAATTCTCATAATACTTATTTTAGTAAAATTTATTTTAACTCTAATATATATATATATATCTCAAAGTTATTTTGAAAGGATGAATTTTTAAATATTCTCAAAACTCAATTTTCAATCAATCCCAGGGCAAACGACAAAGAGGAAGAGACTATGGTATTTTTCGATTCAATTTCGGCCACTTGAGCTCGAGTTGCGCCGATCAGAGCTTCTCCTTGCCATTGTCGTTCTTCAACCACTCACTCCTCATTGCGTTGTGATTTCTGATCGAGTAGCTCCACTTTGGCCGCTTCTTTTCATTTTTCGGCAAAAGTAGCCATTAGCCAGAGAGACCAATTCCCCCTTCGTCTCCAGCTTCTCACCACCCATCATTGCTCCCTCCTTCGATCAAGTTATCACAAACATAAACGGATTTTTTTTAATTTTCATTTCTTTCTCTTTTTCCTTTTTATTTCTCTTCCTTCTTTTCTTTTCTTCTTTTATTTTTCTTTACAATTATTTTATTTTTTTATACTAAGCATAAGTAACTAACTCCAGCTCTTGAAGAAGAGCTTTACAATCTCTAATAAGCATAGCGAAATAGGAACGGAAATCGTATGGAGCATCTAATGCTTGCACAACCGGCAGACTATCAGTCTCAACACAAACACGTCCGTAAGATAAATTCTTTAACCAACTTAATGTTTCCCTAAAACATAGATATTCCCCAAGCAACGGATCATTTAAAGAACCAACTTAATGTTTCCCTAAAACATAGATATTCCCCAAGCAACGGATCATTTAAAGCTGGCTATGAGAGCAACTTTCCTGCACAACAGTGACCATTGCTATCTCTTATTATCCTGCCCATTCCAAAATAGCCATTTTCAAGTACAGCCACATCAATATTAAATTTAAAATGCCCATATCGCGGTGGAGACCACTTCATTTGCAGAACGTCTTCTTCACAAGAATGAGATGTATGAGCAGAAACACTTCCTCGAGCAGCTATCCATTCACTATATGCAAATCGTGCACTACTCAAAACAAAATTAGGCTGATGAAATCGCTGCTTCCATACCACTTCGTTCCTATGCTTCCATAAGCTCCATATCAACATGAAAGCTTCTGCAATATGAGATGATTGATGAGATGACAACACATGATTAAACCAATCAAATAGAGAGGGCATTGAACTCCACCCCATAGAAGTAGCCAACATGACTTGGCAAAAGAGCAATTACATGAGATATGAAATGAAGTTTCACTGTTAGTTCCACATATAGGACGGTTGTCATCAATAGCCACATGTCTTCTCGCTAACTCAGTACCCCTCCTTGACCACGTACTCTCCTTATTCAAATACCAAAACCAATCATCAGTAGACATACTTACTGCTAAAGGAATTTTTAAAATTAAATCAACATCCCTTTGACTAAAAATAGAATTTAATAACTGAGTATTCTATTTATCATCTGTTATAAAATCAGCAACGGTAGCACTTTCCATTCCATCAACTACCTCTATTTGAATATGCGGTTCCGCCTCATCAAGCAACAATGGATCACGCCATACAGAGATTGTACTTCCATTACCCACACGTCTTCTACATCCTTGCATCAAAATATTCCTTGCACCACATATGCTTCTCCATAAGTGACTTGGGTTAGAACCAATATCAGCTAGAAAAAACTCAGTATCACTAAAATAACGGGCTTTCAAAATCTTTGCTACCATAGAGTTAGGATATTTGAGAATTCTCCATCCCTGTTTCGCCAATAGTGCTAAATTAAAGCGTCTTAAATCCTGATATCCTAAACCTCCTTGTACTTTAGAAACAGCTAACTTGCTCTATCTCATTCATCCATCCAATACCCCATTATTCCAAAAAAATCCATTCATTAAACACTCAATAGCTTTACATGTATCCACAGGAAGGAGGAACAAAGACATCAAGTAATTTGGCATTGCTTGAGCCACAGTTCGGAGGAGAACATCCTTACCCACTTTGGAGAGCAGTCTATTTCAGTCGAGTATTAAAAATTTACTTACTGTTACAAGATAATTTCAGTTCATTGAACTAAAAATAGCTTATATTTTCGGTATTTTTAAAAGTAATAAAAAAATTTTTAATATCACCCTTATTTATATTATTAATTTTAAAATAAAGTATAATTTGATTGAATTATTTTAATTAAAAAAATTAGTTATTTCCTATCACTAATATAAAATTTTAAACTATTT
This sequence comes from Jatropha podagrica, assembly GCA_947857235.1. Taxonomy (NCBI): domain Eukaryota; kingdom Viridiplantae; phylum Streptophyta; class Magnoliopsida; order Malpighiales; family Euphorbiaceae; genus Jatropha; species Jatropha podagrica. Next base: position 9,279 of record CANUEP010055570.1, on the reverse strand, counting down.
ATTTTTTGGAAACCTAAACCTATGGATCGATATATACACTTTCGGTGATTTTTTTTTTTTTTTTTTTTTTCTGATGAAACGAACGTGCATTATTAAGAGTCTGAATAATTAATAGCCATCCAAATTGGCGAGGTGAAGTGAAATGATGGCCATACACTTAAATTATTAGTATTACACATCAGAGATGCGTGCAAGTTTAGAATTGAAGGCCATGCACTATTTAAACCTGGAATTTGCAAATAATTAAATATTATTTAGTAATTAAATATTAAATGCTTGTTTTCTCATAATGGGGTCCACTGCTGATGCAAGCTTGAAAATGTGGACAGCTTTAATTATTTGATGGTGAACCTCATTGTTAATTTTTTGTCTTTACCGATTATAATGATAATGGCAATAGCATTAATTTCTTTAATTGATGAAAAGACAAACTCACCCTGGGCTCCTTTCCTGGAATGCAACTTTGCCACTTGTTTTGAAAGCTTGCTTCAAGAATCAGAACAGTTGACATTTCAATTTCAAATGAATTGTTTTGAATTTTCCAAGGTCAGTTTGAACTTTCCCCATTTCAAGTTGAGAAGAAAAGAGAATTCTGAAAGTAGTTACGCCTCATGGAGTTAGAAAGGAGACATAGCTTAAAAGGAAAAATCATTAGATAGATTTAATCTAACACATTATCAATTTTGATTGCAACAGTCAACCACACAATTGTCTCGTTGGAGCCGTTATCCCCAAAATGAGCTTTATTGACGGCAACATTTGGGTTCCACTTCTGCTCATGACAAAAAAGTTATCTGTAGGAGTCATTTTCTTGAAAAATAGGCAACTGAGACTAGAAAATGCTAAAAAGGTTCAAGAAAATGACAACAATATCAAGAGAACAGCTTTCAAAGTGAAAGCTATAGATCGGAGATGAATCATGGATTTAACATTTTCATTGTTATATACATACGACTTGGCAAACACAATAAAAGAAAGGTAATACCTTCCAGAATCCAAAAACATGAAATTGGGGAGTATACAATTATTCTTGCTGTTATTTCATTTTCATAATGTTCTGCTATTAATACAAAAAAATTATTGAGGTATACAACTCACTATTAGAAATTAAAATGGCTGCAATTCCACCCTAATTGCAATCATCCACGAATGGATCATGTGGCATAAGAAATGACAGCAAAGATGCAATTGAGAGTGCTCCTTGTAAAATGGAAGCGAGTTTGTTTGTGATGTGTCCTTAAATAAAGTCTACACCCGATGGCCGGATGAGGTGCGATATATCTCATCAGCATAAGCAGTAGGAACATAAACCGCGTTCATCAGTGAACTGTGTCTCCGACCATAAAATAAATAAACTAATTCTCCTGCTAGTAGCCATACAGAAACACGGATCCATGTGCCAGCCCTGTGTGTCTCATCATGCATAAGACCAGTGATTAGATCTCAAAAACGGATGAGAAAATTTTGTGAAATTAAAGCACAATTCATGTATACTCACCCTAGATTAACTAACAAGTAGGTGTTGACAAGAATGCAAGCAACAGGTAAATATGGAACAAATGGGCAGACAAAACCTGGAAGAAAGTCAAGAAATAATCTTTTAGATGACACATGCATACGAAAAGATATACAAGATATTTTGCAAGACAAACAAGATTTCAGATATGAAATATCTTTTACAATAGAACCAAATGGAAATTCTATTTTACTTTTCCCTCCAAGGCTCAAGGCCTTAACCTAATACTGCTGCTGGTTTTCAACTTTCGCGAAATTTTCTGAATTTGATTTGTTAGGTTAACTAATTTGATCTCTGACAAGGGTTGAATCAATGATTAAATTTTTACTTCAACAAAATCCAGCCACTTGAAAAATTCAACTTATTAAACCAACATTTAATTTCCAAAAATGGTGCTATTAGAGCTTCAAAGTGGCCATCATGATCAACAAAATATTAGATGGACCCACTGATGTGGTTCCCAGCCTCAAACAATCTGTTTTCTGTTCAATATGCATCACATTAACTTGAAGTTTGGACATACCTCCTGAGTGTCCAAAGCTGTGCCTCGCGTTATCCTGGGATATACAAGTTAGAACAATCAAACTGCACAATAGAAGACCTCCCCCCACTGTGCAAAATGTGAAGCGCAGAAGGCTAGTAGAATCAACAATACAGGGTTAAGAACCACAAAGAAACAAATTAACTGCAGAATAACAAAAGGCATGTCTTTGACTAACTGTATGCCAAGGTTTTTTTTTTTTTTTTTCCTGAAGCAAAATTAGAATGACATGAACTCCATTGCAACTTTAGTAATGCCAAATATAAAGACAAAACTTTTGTTAGATTTAATGAAATAATGAGGTCTCACTGCATTCATTTATGGCATTGAGGTCCCATGACAGAAAAGAAGGCAGATTTTAATGAGGATACTAATCAAAGAATCAAATCAGAACAGATGAAGTAGGGAAAGTATCCAGGAGGGATGTTATCAAACATAATCTCCCAATTAATCTTATGAGTAAATTTTATAGAACTGTATGGTTATACTTTACAGTAGTGAGTGCTGCACAAAAGAAAAGAGACATTCATAAAGACAGCTCAATCAAGATGATGATGTTGAGATATGAGTTCGCAAAAGAAGACATCAGCTCAAGATATTGTGCAGTTAAAAATATTTAGTGAATTAACAACTCATTGAAAGAAAAGTCTAAACAAAGTAGAAAGGAGAAAAAGGATCTGCATAGTTAATAAGTACTTTGACAATCAGTTGAACATAAAAGGGCAAGGATTTGCAACATATGACTTACCTAGGAAGTTCAAATGAGGCTGCATATGTAAATACAAGGACCCCTATGCATACAGCCGTTATACACCAAGCTGCAATTCTCCGTCTCTTTTGTTCACCATCTGTATATTAAACAAAATCAGAAGACAGATATCAGTTTGTAACTCGCATAAAAGCATTCAGACTACTCTAAATATTTACAGAAATCCATCAGATAGAAATATAACGAAGCTAACACCAAACAACTACCTTTGATTCTCAAAGTAAAAGAAAAAGCTAAGTGTTTATTCTTCATGAAGGGCAACCCACCAAACTACTGGTATTGCATCATGAAAAGAGATGACAAATTGTTATGTCAATTTCTGACTTCTTTTTCTCTTTAACTATTATAAATTATCGTTCGTTTAACTTTCTTCTCTTTTCTTAAGTCTAATCCATTTTGCACTAGTTTGTGCATATCCATGTCTCACAAAGTGGACATATTTATACCATTGCACTTTATGTATTAACAACTTTTATGAAGTTAACAGAGCTCTCAAATCATATGCTTCAACACAAGGATACAGATGTAGGAGAAAGAATAAGGGGAACATGTCATGATCAAGTGTCTAAGATATGTAAGTAGTACCTTGAGTTATTTGTTTCCGAAGAAGAGGGCATGCAATTGATGTACCTCCATTGTCAATCAAATGTTGACTATTGTCAGAATGATTGACATAATCCTTAAAGTTCTGAATGGCTACCTCCTGAATATCACCACTTTGCGTAGACAATGAACCAAAAGACTCATGAAGTGAAGATGGAAGAGGCACGTCATCTGGTGGAACATATCTAAGTATTAAAACCGAAACTGCAACAGCAGTGAATGCAAGAAGGGTACCCACGCTAACCTATAGGAAAAGGGAAAATAGGAAAATCTGTCTTAGCATATTCTAATACCGAAGATATCATGTTCACATAGAAGGAGTTTATTTTCACCTGTCGTCCCTGAACTATGGTTCCTATCAAAAATAGGAGTTCAAGAATTTTTATGTGACAAATTGAATTCTTGGTACAGCAATGTCATAGGGCTATATTTCAGGGATAAAGGGTGAAATTAAGCCCACAGAATTGATAAGTTTGAGCACTTAACTTACCATGCCTGCTAACTGTGAGACATCCATAAAAAAAGAGAGGGCTGCAGCAAGAATCCCAATTGCCAATGTACTCTTCACTGGAACTTGAGTGTGTTCACTAATGTCTGAGAAGAAAGATGGTAACAATCCATCTCTAGCCATTGCCATAAACATCCGAGGCTGAAGAAAATGAAAAGTAAAAATCATTGATAAAGCTTGTTTTTACTTTAGTTTCACAACGGGTAAAACACATTCTCGATTACAACTATCTTATTAACTGGCAAAAAAGATTTTCTGAGAGCTTTAAATAAAAAATCTTTGCTAGAGTTCAAAAGAAAAGAGAAAAAAGTGAAAAGAAGAGAAGTGCGAGAGGAGCTAAGGGCCCTTGTTTATGGAACATTTTTATGCAAGTATCTCACAATCAAGAGTACCAATCATTCAGAATAAACTTGGAAACAAGCATCACATGCCTGTGGAAGAAGTGAACCCATTAAGCTTGCACAAAGAGCAGTTACAGCCCCAGTTGTTATAATGTACCTGCAATTAGAGAAGTCGAAAATGCAGTAGCAAACAACAACAAGTAAATACTCTCAAAAAGAAAGATGGACTAGATACGCAAATCAAAAGCAAAATATCTATCTTACACTGCCCATTGCATCCCATGGGAAGCAAATGCTGAAGAGATAGGAGTGTCTGGATCCAGTGCAAAGTATGGCACCAAGCCAACAATAACAACTGACACAAGCATGTACAAAATGCAACATATAGACAAAGCAATCCCTATGCCTAGCGGCAAATCTCGCTGAGGAAATTTAACCTGTGACGATGATTAAAAAAATGATGGTAAGTTTCATAAGCAAAAAAGCAGCAGCCCAAAGTTATATTAACATCATTCTGTTTTTCTTATTTCTTCTTTCCACTTATTATGGCTACTGATCAATCACCCCAAAAGCATAATTACCTCTTCAGCAGTGCTAGCAACAACATCAAAGCCAATGAATGAAAAGAACACTATACCAGATCCAGCAAGCATCCCATTTAAACCAAGGGGGAAATACCTATAAAATTAAAAAATAGTGAACAGACCACTGGTGCTATATACAGGTGAGCTAAAACAACAAAATCACTCAATGGTTACCCGCTAGGAAGTTCATATCCAATCCATCCAGTCTTGAAAGCCAAATATCCTCCAACTGTTATGATAAAAAGCATACCACATATATTCACTGTTGTAACAATGGCTTGGGCCAAAGAACTCTGTGAGATGAAGAACCAAAGCAATTAGAGCATGAACATAAATTAATAATGCTGCAAATAGGTTGAAAAGGAAAGTTTAGAAACACCTCCTTGATCCCGATGCACAAGATTACAGTGACAAGAAGAACCAAAATAGCTGCAGATGGATCCACAACAATACCAAGCCCGGGGATGGTGTGGCGGGCTAAGTAAGAAGGCAGCTTATCTTCACCTCCAAAGAATAGGGCCTGAAAATAACAAACAAAGATAAGTGATCCAGCATATAAATGCTGGAAGTAGATGAGATGAAATATACTTCATACATAAATAAACACAAGAACAGAAATCACCTGAATGCACGTATGTGGGTAATCAAGATTTTAAATACATTCCACGAAATGAATTGATAAACAGTGCTTTAATAAGAAAGAAATAATGTGGAATGTATCATATCGATAAAACATTTACAGAGGAAAATTGATGCCTAAGAAGATCTAATTCACCAGGTTTGGAGTTAGGCCTCGAGCAATAGCTGAACCTCCAATTGTATATTCTAGAATCAATGCCCAACCGACCAACCATGCAGCACTGCAAGAGTCAAGACAATTGAATCGCCACCAAAGTGATATCAAAATGCAGAAATACTATTTGGTCATCTAGTTGAACTTATGTTTTCAACAAGTTTATTGATTATAGGTCTTGATTTATCGATTTACAGGAAGAAATAAATCCGTTCTAGTAACCATTGAAATAGTTCTATTCTACCCTTCTCCTATGCAGATGTATGTGTAATGATAGGCACTTCCGGCTGATGGGCACCGACATGCAAGTTCTGCATAACAAAATGCTGAGAGAGCAGCAGCTATTCCAGCAATAAGGAATGAAATGGTAAGAGCTGGGCCTGTTTGCTCTCTAGCAACAGTTCCAACAAGAATATATACTCCAGCTCCAATCGTTGCTCCTACCCCTGATTACGGAATGAAACCACCATTAGTAAAGAGGAACCTTTTCCTTGCATAGTTGAACTTATATTTGGATTTGAAATGAAATAGAGACATACCGGTAAATCTAAAATCAAATAACTAAAGTAAAAATTGCAAATAGCAGGAAAAGCATAAATTCAAAGAAATTGCAACATGACAAAATCCAACAATTGGCATATAGAAATCTATTATATATTTCAAATAAGGATAAAAAGAAAAATAGATTAATCTGTAGCTTGAAGCCAAAAGAAGATACAAACCCAGAAACAAACGGCAATGCATGCACAAAAGAAAAGGAAGAACATTTAGACAAACTGAAGCCATGAACAAAACTAGCATAAAAATAAAAAACCCCTGTTCCAGATTAACATTCCAAGTTTCAAGTTTTTAGTTAATTACCAATAGCAACGAGGTCAATAACAGAGAGTTTCTTAGCCAACTGTTGGCTGCCTTCTCTCCTAACCAGAACTGAATCAACATGCTTTCTCCTTATAAAACTACTGAAACCCGATGAGCCCTTTGCAACACCATTGTCTTGCATATCAACAACCACGCCAATAAACCAAAGCAGGACCACTCTGTTTTGGAGTTGTAGTTCTTTCTATTCTTCCCCCCTTTCTTCTCCCTTATCTCCAAGTCATTTCCAAGTTTCAACCTTTTATAAGGAAAAATCTATATATATTTAAAAATATAGCAGTACACATGGTGGACATGTGAGGCGTAAATTTTTTAAAAAGCCAAATATTAAGAGGATAATAATTATTTAAGACAATTGTAAAAAAATAAATTATTTTAAATAATATTTTTATCAAAATAATATCTATAGAAAATATTATCTCTAACATTAATATTTTAATATAAATTTATTTTTTATTATAAAACAAATAATAAGTAAGACATATTAATATTAATATATTAATATTAATAAAAAATATTATCACTAACACTAATATCTTAATATATTAATATAAATTTATTTTTTATTATAAAATAATTAATAAATAATTCAAATGTTTACAGAAATAATTTTTAAAAAGTAAGACATTAATATGCTTAGAACACGCTACACTAAATAAATAATATATTAATATTTTAAATAAATATACAATAATTTATAATAAATCATAAATATAAAATAAAATAAAATTTAATTTCTTATTTCAATGACAAAATAAATTTAAAAAATATATTTTATTTTTAATTAGTAATTAAAAAAATCTTGATTGATTAGCTTGGTACATAGAGTAGTATCATATGTCAAGAGTTAGGTTATACGGATACAGAACATGAGATATGATAACGCATGAAATACGATAATTTTTTTAAAAAGTACAGCATCATAATCTTAGGACACACTATATAGAACAAATAATATATTAATATTTTAAATAAATAAATAATTATAATAAATTATAAACATCAAATAAATAAAAAAATTTAATTTTTTATTTCAATGACATGAAAATAAATTTAAAGAAAAAAAAACACTTCACTTTCTATTAGTAATTAAAAAACACATTTATTGATTATCTTGATATATGGAGCAATATCATATATCAAAAGTCAGGTTGCACGGACATGGGGGATAAGATATCAAAATGTATATGATTTAATAATTTTTAAATAAATAGGACATTTATATACTTATGACACATTACACATAATAAGTAATATATTAATATTTTAAATAAATAATCTTTTATAATAAATTATAAATATAAAATAAAATTAAGGTTAATATCTATACAAAAGATTATCACTAACACTAATATATTAATATAAATTTATTTTTTATTATAAAACAATTTATAAGTAATTTATTACATAAATAATTTTTAAAAAGTAAAATATTTACATGTTTAGAATACGCTATACTAAATAAATAATACATTAAAATTTAAAGTAAATATACAATTATTTATAATAAATCATAAATATAAAATAAAATAAAACTTAATTTCTTATTTCAATGACAAAAACAAATTAAAAAAATGCACTTTATTTTTAATTAGTAATTAAAAAAAATCTTAGTTGATTAGTTTGGTATATAGAGTAGTTTTATATGTCAGGGGGTTAAGTTATACAATACAAGATACGATATATGAGAACATATAAAATACGATAATTTTAAAAAAAGTACGACATCTATATTTTTAGGATACACAATACAGAATAAGTAATACATTAATATTTTAAATAAATAATTATTTATTTGTAATAAATTATAAACATAAAATAAATAAAAAACTAATTTCTTATTTCAATGACATAGAAATAAATTTAAAGAAAAAAAAAAACACTCCACTTTTCATTGGTAATTAAAAAAACAAATTGATTGATAAGTTTGGTACTGTCGAGCCTCTATAAATTAATAATGTCGGGACTGTGAAATTTTATTAATTTAGCGAGGTATTAATTAATCGCGTAAATTAATAATTATTAATTTATAGAGTTTATAGCTTATATTTCTACAATGTGAATACTAACTTAGATATATGTGAACACTAATTTATATATATTAAGTATTAATCATGCATATTAACTAAATTCATATATTTTCATTGATAAATTTTCAATATTCTATACATATCTCAATAAAATGTATAAATAGATTATATAGCAAAAAAAGAAAATAGAATATGAAGTGGAAGTGAAATACCCTGAAATTTTTATTTCAAAGTTATTTTCTATTTAAATTTAATTGTTAAATTTTTTTAGCCAATAATATTACGCAACGTAATATTTATTGGGACCAAAAAATCATTTTTGGTTCGCTCTAAATTTTTCGATTAAAAATCGGACCAATTATTTTACCAAATTAGACTCGAATCGGATATTTTTGAAAAATACTGTGCATCACTATTTTTTTCTTCCCGGCAACTTACCTTGGACGGTTTGTTTTATTTAATTATTAAAAACTTTACTATTTTTGTTTTTATATAATAATTTTTTTTTAAGGAGTGTCGTCTCCTTCTTCCTGACTGCGCGATACCTTCTCTGCCTTCTCCCTGCATAGCCAAGCACCACTGCCTCTCTCTCTTCCTCCACCACTGCCTCCAGCCACCACCGCCTCCAGCTCCTCCTTTCTTCTTCTTCTTCTTCTTTCTTTCCTCTTCTTTCTGCTCCTGTCGCTCTCGGTCTCTGTCTTCCTCTCCCTGCTGC
>CANUEP010055559.1:0-24389 GCA_947857235.1 Jatropha podagrica | reverse complement strand
TCTGTGTTCTTGGGTTTTTTTCACTCTCGTAGAAAATGATGTGGACTATGGTCCCTTCATGACATTTGTATCATTTTATCTTATCTTTCTAATGAATTAATTTTCACTGAATTTGAAGTCCTATAACTTCAGTTATACCCTTAGAGGTAGCATTAGAGTAGAAGTATTAATTTTGGGTAGGATATTTTTATTATGTGAATAATGGCATGTATGAATTTATTATAACAAATTTTGAGGTTGTAAATATTGTAATTATAAGTAATGAAATCGGTGGCCAATTAAGTATTATTATTTGATTTCATGAATGGTGTATGAACGATGATATATATTTTCTTGAATGGTTAATAAGATGACTTGACCTTATATTTTTAGAAGTGCTGTACGACTTGGTATAATAATTTGATGTTGGGATTTGGAGGATTGAACTTTGGAAGTACTTTGTTTTCTTTGTGTGGCAAGTCGATTTTTAGGGAAATTTTTGCGAATTTTTCGTAGGAATTTCTCTAATTTTTTATTTATCTACAAAAAAAAAAAAATTATTAAAATATTACTTGCCTACTTATGAAAACTTAGCAACTTCTAATGTATATTTCAAGTTCATCAAATATAATAAGTCAGTGCTCCGGCACCGAATGTGACGTCCGTCATTTGGTCCTCTGGGATTGGTCAGCGGATGTTACAGATTGGATGTATGATTTTGGTAAGGTTGTGGCTGTAGGTATTTGAGAATTCATTTCTACTGGAGATCTAGGCTGGTTATTATTCTAAATATAATTGGCTTATTCCACTATATATTTAGTCATTCCATGCTAACAGTCCATATGTATATGACCAATGTTTTTGCATACTTCACATCTTATTGGCGGAGTTAACGCATTCACACTCAGGTTGTCCAATTTCTTGGCAGTCAAAAGTGCCAATCCATCCATGTTTAGAAGCTATGCTACCTTCTTCGTCATACTTCTCTCTTCATTCTACTGATAGCTACTAGCTTCCATGTCTTCTAATAAAATAATAGATTGTGATAACAAAAGAATTTGTTTAGTATGTCCAGTATTTACCAAACAACATTTTGACGAAGTCAAGAGGCCGAAGATTGATAGAGATATCAAGTCCCAAATGATATAAGAAGCCCAATTATCTAAACAATGTTTAAATTTTGTAACGCTTAATCACGTATGGTCAAAGGGAGTCATTAAAATTCATTAAAGGCCAAGATTATCATTTGACACTTAGAGCTTGTTTGGAATAAATGAATTTTATAAAATTTTGTGGAATTCATTTAGAAATTCATGTTTTCGCATTTGAAATAAAAAAAAAAGATTTCAATTCTAGCAATTCAATTCCACAGAATTGAATATAACTACACCAAATTCTACAAAAATTGATGGAATTTTCAACTGAATTCCACAAAACTAAACATTCTAATTTTTTGTGATAAAATTACTCCCTTCTTCTACAAATTCAATTTTTTTATTTTTTTTACTTATTTAACTTATTTATTTTATCAAACTTAATCATAATAATAAAATATTAAACTTTATTTGACAAAACTATCCCTCTATAGACTGAAATATTTACTTTCTTTTCGCTTGTTTTTTTTTTACTTCATAATTATTAGTGTAAAACTACAGTTTTTGTCCTATGCAATAATATTTTCAAGTATAATTAACAATAATAATAACTTTTTTAAATATTTTTTTAGTTTCTAAATTAATTAGTTAAATGAAAAAGACATTTTATATCTTTTTTTTCTTAAACGGAGACATTTTATACAAATTAAAGATAGCTATTATGATGAATGTTATAATTATTTTATATATTATATTTATATTTATATAATTAATTAGTTAGGGTGGAATGTGAGTGTATTATTTATATCTCAATAAAAAAATAAAAAGTTATGATATCGTATATATTAAATATAAATTGGTATTTATTATTTGTTTTTATTAGATTATTATGTTAAGGGTATTTTAGAAAATAAATATAAATAAATTTTCATTTAAGAATTTATTCCTAATATAATTTTGTGGAATTCAATTGAATTTCTTATTTTAAATTGTAGCATACCAAACATGATGAATTCATTTGCAAATGAATTATACTTGGGATTCAATTATAAATAAATTCTAAAACCATTATTCATTTATTCAAAACATGCCGTTATAGTCAAATCCTAACTTTGACAATTACAATCAAAATTGTACTATATATAGAGACTTGGAATAGAGAATATGGGACATAGAAAATAAGATTACTCATTCACTCAAAGTATTTTCTAGAATTACACTTATCAAACTGGTGGACATGCCTTCATCCTATAATTAAGAATATTACTTTCTTATCTTTGATGGCTTCCCCAAGCTCTCCACATGACCACAATGGCGCTTAAAATCCTGATATTCAAAAGCTAGGATCACAATCTTTGCCTGAATTGGTGGTCTCGCATCCTCATATTCCTAGCCAAGACAATAACCCTAGCAGTTCTAGTCAACCTTAGGTCACCGACCCTTAGGTGGCCAAGGCTTTGGCAGTGGCATATAACAATTTTGCCTCCATATCAGCCAAATTTATGAAAGCTCAGCCCTCTCCTCAGCTTATGCAGCAACAACACAGTTACACATTACGAAATGGGAAGCGAGTTGTATAGGGGACAGAGGTAGAATGCATGGATTTTCCAGATGAAACAGAGTCATCCTGGAAGGTCACTGTAACTACTCAGGATGAAAGTGAAGATCATATAGTCAAACATTCCACTATTGAAAGCTTGCGTACAAGGATCAGGGAGATCCTAAAGGAATATAGGGTAACCGGGGACAACAGTGACTATGGGCTCAGAAATGACTCACCATTGTCACGTGAGGTCTTAGTTGTGCCCTTTCCATCAAAATTCAAAATGCTAAGTTTCCAGGCATATGATTGCACTTCAGATCCATGAAGTCATCTCTTCAATTATGCATAATAATGCATATACAAATAACAATAGAAGCGTTATTGTGTAGCGCTTTCCCAGCAACTTTAAGAGAACCTACACAGGAGTGGTATCAGATGCTTAAGATAGGCTCCATATGCTCTTTTGCCCAACTCACCTAAGCATTTAAGGTGTGTTTTATCATAAGCATTTTGAGGAAGAAGATTTCTTCAATTATGATTGATCTCTAAAGAGAAGATGGCGAATACAAGCCTATCTTACCAAATTTCAGAAATTGGCCATACGGATTGAAGATTTGAATTCAAAAGTGGCCAGTAGTGCTATGGAAAAAAAAATTATAAGTATGAGAAATTATTTGATTCAATCAACATTGACCTACCACTTTCTTTTACAGAATTGATGGCCAGAGCAAATAATTATGCTCATTTGGATGAAGCTTGGAAGCAACAACAAAAGTTTCCCATGAACGAAAAAGAGAAGAGCCGAATAGAAGATCACCTTCGGGGTTCAGTAGACCATATCTTGCTCAATCAAACTATACCTTAAGGACCCCGTATACTTGGACAAAGGAGCCCGAAGAACGATAGTTCACACCATTAACCAGAAGCTGAACCTATATTCTAGATTCGATACAAAAGCGTGGTGATGTAGTCTATCTCACTTATCTTAAGAGGATGGGGGATGAATCCTCAACCTTCCAGGATAAGAGCAAATATTGTGCTTTTCACAGAGATGTAGGCCATGATACAGATAATTGCTGGTAGCTTGAAAAGGAAATTGAAAAACTAATTCAACATGGTATCCTTAAGAATTTTGTGCAGGGAAAAACAGAGATGAATACTAATGATACAAAAAAGCACAAATCATCAACCAAAACAGAGACCACAGGAGTAATTAATACAATCTTTGGTGGACTGACTGGTGAAGATAGTCAAACAACTTCAAAATGCAATGCATGGGAGATTTATTCCCTCCATGAAAGAATTCTAGTCAAGCAATCGCCAATTATCTTTATAGAGAAAGATGGATTACGAGTTCAACATCCTCATCCTGATGCATTGGTAGTACATGCCATCATTGAAAATTACAGAGTCAAACGTATATTAGTAGATGATGGTAGTGCAGTAAATCTTTTATCTTTTCTGTTTTTAAGGCTTTACGATTGAAACTTAATGACCTAAAATCTGTTCGTACACCTTTAGTTGGGCTTGCAAGAAAATAGGTTCAAGTAGAGGGGTCCGTTCAGGTTTCAATGGAATTAGGAGATGAAGAGCACACTAAGAAATTCCAAACGAAATTTATCATGGTCAACATTCCGTTCCCCTACAACGCCATTATTGGGAGACCATTGATTTATGATTTAAATGCTTGTACATCTATTAAAGTTTTAACTTTAAAATTTCCTATTAATAATAAAGCGGTTGTAGTGAAAGGTGATCAAAGATCTGCCAAAGAAACATATATGGTCACATTAAAAGGTTTGCATCACTCGATGCATAGTCTGTTCATGAAACAAAAAGTACCTTAGACAGTAGGGTGTGTGGAACCTTTTGACATTCCAAGGGACTGAACAAAGTTGAGCCCAAAGCTAGAAGCTACACTAGTTGAAGTAGAGTTGGAAGAAGGAAAAAAAAGTGAAAATAGGAGCCACTACAACTGGGGAAATGTTACAAAATCTCTTGTCAACTTTACAAAATCATAAAAATGACTTTGCATGGCAAGCTAGTGACATAACAAGAATTAATCCATTGATAATGAACCATAAGCTTAACATTGACCTTGATATTAAACCTATAAAATAGAAAAAGAAGAACCGTGCACCCAAACTGCAAAAAATAATTGTCACTGAGGTAGATAAACTTGTTCAGGCTGGATTTGTTCGAGAAGTTTGTATCCTACTTGGTTAGCTAATGTTGTGCTTGTTCCAAAGCCAAATGGAAAATGGAGATTATGCGTGGATTTTACAGATATAAATAAAGCATGTCCAAAAGATTCATATCCTCTTCCAAACATCGATTAATTAGTGGATTCTATAACTGGTTATGAAATGTATAGTTTCATGGATGTAGCTGCAGGATATCATTAGATTGAGATGGATAAAGCGGATGCAGAAAAAACAACCTATTTTACCGATAGAGGCACATACTGTTATAGGGTCATGCCATTCCATTTGAAAAATGCAGGGGTAACATACCAATGATTAGTGAATAAAATGTTTAAAGATTTAATTGGCAATTCCGTAGAAGTCTATGTCGATGACATGATAGTCAAAAGCAAAAAATTCAAGCATCATGCATATGATTTGGGGCGAGCCCTAGACATATTACACAGGTATGGAATGAAATTAAACCCTAACAAATGTGTTTTTTGTGTCACTGCAGGAAAGTTCTTGGGATTTATAATATCCCAAAGATGAATTGAAGCAAATTCTAAAAAAATAAAAGTTGTCTTGGATATGCAACCTCCAAAGACCCATTAATGATATTCAAAAATTGAATGGTAGGTTCACTGGCTTAGGGCGATTCTAAGGACGACGTGGTTTTCACACATTGTTTCATGGCTTTCTCGAGAGTTTCTTGAGTAAATCGAATCAAATGGGCTTGATTTATTTTATTCAATAAAATTTATTTTCTCCAATCCCATTTTAATCCTCAGAAAGGGTTTCCTTACTTTGGTAAGGTTTTGAAAATTGTTTAGAGTCACTAGTCTATTTTACTTAATTAGAAAAAATTCTCGAATTAATTAATTTGTTGGAATTAATTAATCTAAATTTAACCAGAGTGAGCCCAGGAGTTAGGTACGAAAATGGGAAGGTGTTAGGCACCTATTCCGCCCGATCTAGAATCGGCCTCCTAATTGTCCATGTATTCATCTATTTAATAATTACGGTATTGAATTAAATTGAGCTATAAAATATTTTATGCAATTTTTGAAACAATGTCATTTAAGCATATTGTCACAATCTAAATCATACATCAAGCGTAGTAATTAAACATCCATAAAGAAGGAGAGACGAGAAAAGATTACAAACCATCTCCTAAAATACAATCTACCCATTACCCCTGCATATTCCCAATTTAATTGATACATACACCAATAATATTAATTAAAATTATTAAAATACCCAAGTAATAATCATAAACTAAATAAAAATTATTCCTAACTTATTACAATCCAATCAAAATGAGAATTCTTTTGAATTCTCCATAAATTACATAAATGATCATATAACCTCCTTAAATAATATTTTACAAACCATACTTAAATAAATTATGTCAAACTTAGAATATTAAACATACCAAAAACAACAATTATATATCACATTCAAGCAGTCATACACCATGACTTATGCAAACATTAATTGAAAATCATCAAAATTCAAATATTAGTTCAATAATTGATAAATGATCATAAAATAAACAATAAAACATTAAGATTACAAAATGATAGGATATTGATTGATGTTGGTAAGGTTAGGAATGTTAGTGAGTTAGATAAATAATATATAATCATAATAGTATGAAGAACAAAAATTAAATGTGCATAAAATAAATGCTAGAAAATAAAATATAACGATTTTAATGTTATTTCAAGCTCATGCTCATAATGTTCACTTTGTTAGATGAATAAAATTCACAAATCCTTGCAAGAAATATTCATTAGAATCGCCAACGTACTCATCTAGATCAAATATGGATCTTCGACCCTTAGGCTTTAATCCACTTTGATTTTAGAATTTAGGCACGATTTGATATTTTTTAAGTTTTTTTTCTTTTGAAACTTATAGACCAACACCAGTGAAAGTGAATCGAGTCTTCATTTCCCTAGGAGTGGCACCTTCATCGCTAGGAGTGGAACCTTCCTTTAGAAGGTGGTGCCTTCATTTCCCAGAAATGCAACTGGCTGGCTGTGAAACCCCATTTTTACGTGTTTCTCTTATAAAAACTTAGTTTCTCAAAATAGCAAAACATAAAATAAAATGAAAAGGATAATGAAGTTGAGTTTAGACTCTCAGTTACCTGATTTCGAAGATAAATGTTGATTTGGTTAATGTTTAGTGAAAAACACCTCAAGAACACTTAATCTCCTATTGATGATTTGACTCTTTGTTGTTGATTTAGTGTTTCCACAAATATTTATGAATCTATGACACACTGGCTTCGTGATGGGTACCTTATTTTTTTTTTTTAATCTAATGAAATTCTTAAGATTTTTTGTGAGAAAATTGGTTGAAGGATGTGCTTTTGTTATTTTTGATTTTTTTTGTTTTGATTTTGATTTTGATTTTTGTATTTTTAGGTTTGCGTTTTTGCATTTTTTTCCTCTAAGTTTTTTATCATAAAAAAAAAATGAGCCAACCCCTAACCCTAACCCTTAAGTCGGTATTTATAGGCAAATGGGTAAAAACGGAACTATTCATTGCTTAAGTGGCAAGTTGGCCGCACACGTGGGCCCCACAAATGAGCCAATTTTCAATTTTCAACTTAAATCGATTTAAAGGCATGTATATCAAAATAAAGCTTGAAAATCCCAATTAGTCCCGGGGTTCCATTTTAACCCTATTTCGGCACGAATCCTAAAAAAGTAAAAGCGACCCACTGGATCCGATTTCTTATCTTAGGATACTTAGTTCAAGAATTGAATGAATTGAACATTCTTAACTTATTCCACCACGAGAGAAGTCATCACCACTTATGGGTCCCTTAAGGATCACACGTGGGCCCCCCAGCAAATCGACCTGATTTTTATGAAATTGATTCGGGTGATACACAAAGTACTATAGGACACTGAGGCACATCCCCTGTGAATGCAAGATGTGTTTATGGGTCCCATTTTGCTAAAAAATGTGAAAAAAGTGCTAAGGGTTGCCCTTCGTAGACTCGGATCATCACTTCAGGATCAAGTTCCTTAGGTGTTTCAACCTCTTCTTTAGCAATATAGATTATCATCACTGAGTCTATTTTTGGGGCAAAAATTGAGCGTCTATAATTTGCCCCCATTTTGATAGTATTTTGCTTTTAAAGTAAGTTTTCATCAAAATGTAAAGTAGACGCGCAAGTAGTAAAGTACTTACCTAATTTGCATCCTTTGGATGACTTGATTTGAAAGTTGGCAACTTTTTTGGGGGTTTGGAGCAGTTTCATTTCAGATGTTGACTTGATGCATCATGATTGGACGGCTTGAACTGGGTTGCTTCACTTTTAAAGGGCATCAGTTTGGACAGTTTTAGCGTTGTTGACCTGAAGCACAAAACTAAACGATTTGTGTCAAATGATGACTTAAATAAAGTGTGGTGTGCTAAATAGGACTGTAAATTCTATAATGCTCCCCATGGGGAGATTTCCCTTTTGGACAATGTGCCCCGACTAAGCGACTTTGTGTGCAGTGCATTAAACGACAATGTAAAGTTCTGAAATGCTCCCCATGGAAAGGTTGTCCTTTCAAATAGTGCAATGCGCCAAACGATGGTGTAGAGTTTGAAATGCTTCCTGATGGGAGGTTGTCCTTTCGAACGATGTAATGCGCCAAACGACTGTGTAAAGTTTGAAATGCTCCTTGTGGGGAGGTTGTCCTTTTGGATGTTGCAATGTGCCAAATGGCGACGTAAATTCTGAAATGCTCCTCATAGAGAGGTTTTCCTTTCGAATGGTGCAATGCGCCAAATGATGACATAAAGTTTGAAATGCTCCCCATGGGGAGGTTGTCCTTTCAGACGGTACAATGCGCCAACTGGCGGTACAAAGTTTGAGATGCTCCTCATGGGGAGGTTGTGCATTCGGATGGTGTGCCACATTTTGACGACTTGATATCCGACACCTTTCGATGTATTAAAGGATGGATGCATCCTAATTCAACGACTAGATATTTGACACATTTCAACAGATTGAAGGATGGATGCACCACATTTCAATGGCTAGATATCCGACACATTTCGACAGATTGAAGGATGGATGCGCCACATTTTGACGACTTGGTTATCCAACACATTTCGACAGAGTGATTGCGTCACATTTTGATAACTTTGTTATCCGACACATTTCGACGGATTGATTGCGCCATATTTCGATGACTTTGTAGATTGAACTTCATTAGAAATCTTCATTTTTTTTCTTTGCTTGAAAGGCGATCATTTATCGCGTTGACTCTGCTAAGGAATTTTTATAAAAACCAAATTTTTCCAAAAAGAACATTTTCTAGCCGTATACAGTCAAAGATCCCACGATTAGGCTTGGGGAAGCGTGTCCTTATTTGTGAGTGATATAAACTGCAATTCCATTGGGCATTCAAGCATGTGTGCATATGTACACCAATTAAATTTTGCCAAAAATTTATCATAAGTGGTATGAAAAATTATAGATTGATGCACAAATTGAGGTAATTTAAAAATTGTTTTTACCTTACAAAAATTGATATGCTTGTGCACATGTGTGAAAAGGAAAATTTATATATATTTATTTATTAAAAAATATTTTATTTCATGCCCAATGCAGTAGGACATACTTACCTGTCATTGCTAATATGTGACCTTGGCTCACCTATTCATGATATGTTGATGAATCAGACGAAACAGGTGTCGTCAGTGAGTCACGTGGCCAGATTAGGCTTCTGGGTCAATATTAGGCTTTTGGCCCATTAATATCTATGAAAGTTGGAAAGATGATCATAAGATCACTTTTCTTCCTCTTTCCACTTCCAAACTCTCTCAACTCTCTCTAGCTGTTTGTTATCCTTCAACCCATTTTTTCTAATGGCGACCGAAGGTAACATTTATTGGTTTCTTGAAGATATGTCAATCGATCTAAAGCCATGAGACTTTAGCGTAGGAATGAAGTTAAAGGAGTTTCTACCTGACGTCGGCATAAACATTTGTTTACAGCACAATTTGCCTCACTATTTATGTTGGGGTGTGATTGAAGTATTAATGCTTTCTCCTTTGATCATATGTATTATTGTCATTAGAAACATAAGAAAAATAAACTAAAAACCATGAATTAGGTTAGGTTAAACTCGAATTTGATTTTTAGGCATTTTTTACGCTTGTCTGTCCACCAAGGCATGCGCCTTGGTCGCTAGGCACAGCGCCTTCCAATTTGTCTATGGCACCTTCATGTTGGGTGCGCGCCTCCTTACGAGGTGCCTTACAGGTGGATGTGGTGCCTTCCTTGAAGGCTCTACGCCTTCAATGAAGGCTTGACGCCTTTAGGGGAGGCGTGGTGTCTTTTTTGCTTGAACTACATCATTTTTTGCTTTTCTATCGTGTTATACGTGTTTTCTCACAATTTTCTCCGGTACCTACATAAGATACTCAAAACATACTAAAATATGCCTTTAAATTATGATTACATGCTTACCTCAGTTTTATTTTATGTAGGTAAGCGCGATTCGTGGGAAATCTGGCAGCAGTGCCTTCACCACTAGTGAATGGTTTGATCGTCTGCCTGAGCATGTGCCAGATTAGGTTTATGATGTGGGCTTTGGATGCTTTGTAGACACCTTACCATGGGTTTGAAGTTCTTCTTTGATTGTCAACGTCTTGGCTCTCATAGAACACTAGATGGATTCGACGGACACTTTCCACTTGCAATTCGGAGAGATGACAGTCATGCTAATAGATTTTTTTGCTATCATAGGGTTGTCATTCAATGGGCGATCCATTCCATTTGATGACTAGATGCGAACTCTAGATGCTCGAGGTTTATGAGATAGTCTCCGAGTTGTTATTTGTGTGGAACCTGTCATCACTTGAGACCGAGTCTGGTATGATAGAATTTACATGCAGTATCGAGAGATGTCTCGTGAGCAGGTCGAGATGAGGGATGTAGATGTCGTGGCATGGGCCTACTTGTGGTATCTCCTTTCCACCACCTTGTTCACTACCTCTGGTAATGATGCTAACCTGGCCTTACTTTCAACACTTCATGACTTAGACTACATGAAGCAATATAACTAGGGAGGGTCTACACTATCATACTTATACTACGGTGTGGATCTATGCATCTGAGGAGCTCAACTGAAGATCAACTATCGACAAGCTATTGAGGTATGACACACCCTATGTTTTGAAATTGCTTCCCTTTTGCTTTCTTTTCTGCTTTTTACTGATTCTTAAACTTCGGTGTTGCAAATATGGGCTTGCGAGCATGGTGTCCTTTCTATGCCCATGTTATCAAGGTTTCCTAAAGGTTGGGATACGAGCGTGCGTCTTCATGGTTAGGCGTGGCGGTACAATAAAAAATATGACCACACTTTTACTGATGTCAGAGTATATCGACAGATGCTAAATAGCCTCAAATGGGATAGGGTAATTTGCTCTCTCTATACATCATTACCTATTACTTTATTTTCTTCTTTCTTTTCTCTCTTTTTTTTTCTTTTCTTTTTGCACCTCCTTTTTTATTCACAGATTGTGCCATATCCTTGGCGAATGCGGATGATTTTCTCGATTTTATTCAGATTGCTGTTGTGTATGAGAAGAGGTGCGTGCTTTTCTGTAGGTTGTTCTATGATTCTTACTATTTGGGTGAGAGGGTTTTAAGAGTGGTAGCTGGGTCCAGACCAGCGACTATTTCCTCAGGCAGTCCCTTATCATATGTTATCAACTAGATCGATCAGATCTGACCATGAGATTTTTGTTGGCCAGAGGAGCATAGCAACTTCTAACATTTTAGTCGATTTCACTCCTAATGCTTATACACATTTCGTCAAGACACAACTGTTGGTCTATGTTCCCCCTCCAAGAGAGATTGACCCATTAACCAAAAAAGGAGAATCAAATTCAAGGTCGAATGTGCCACTTGCACCTGTAAGTTTCTCTTTCTAACTAATTTTGCATTCTGGCTTTGCCCCAGTGTTTTTGTATTTTATTGATCTGTTATATCTCATCTTCAACAACAGCCACAACAACACAGAAAGTGCTAAGAAACAAAATTTGGGTCTAGATCACTTGATACGGATGTCATCATTGGCGAGCCAACATATGGACTCGGTTCTTCTTACAATTTCACTTTAGTGAGCACTGGAGAGATTTTTTAGGGTATTTTTTACCCTTCTAGAGTGAGGCCAATGCCGATGATGCCTCCTGATTGTACACATGTAAGTACCATGTATTCCTTGCATTAACTCTTGCATGTCATCTACTATTCCTTTTGTTCTTATGATGTATTCCTACTCTTATCACTTTTGTAGGTATCTATCACCCGTTATCAAGAGGCTTATCAGGTGTATGAAGTAGCTTGTCTGAGTTTTGCATCGTTGTCGCTCACTGATGAACATGCATCTGTAAGTAAAAATGAAAAGCAAAATGCAATATATGTATCATGTATGTATGATACGAATCTAGTTTTGCCTATGATGTATCTTACAAAGGCTAGGCATGAGTCCTGCTGCTGTTCGTGGCCGTGGGTCGTCATCAAGTGGATGTGTTGGTCAAGGAGTTGGTTTGAGGCAACATGTGACCGCTGATGTTGAAGAGTCTAGTGAGGAAGAAGAATCAAATGACGAGGCCATTGAGTAGACCCTTCCTAACAATGAATTTCTCTCATTTTCTTTTATTTTATCCATCTTGAATCTAATTTGAGATGATTGTAAATATTTTAACTTTGTGGATACTAAACGACAACTTTTATCAAAAGCTGTGTTTATTATATTGGTGTATTACATCTAGACATCATATTGATTGCGAAATAGCATCCAGCTCATATTACATAGTATCCAGCTGCCAATACATCTCCCTTTTCTTTTGCTATAAAATCGCCATATCATGCTGCATTTTTCACCACTTCTTATCTTCTTTTATATTTTTACCTTGCCATGGATTAATCTTTAGCTCCTATATTCGACACATTTTTCAGGAGTCTCAGCATTGATAATTGGGAATTGCTCGCTCCATTTGAACTCAAAGGTTTGAGCTATTATCGAAACATCCGTATTCAACCTGGGCTGTTAAGGTGGCTAATTGACTACTTTGATCCTACTGATAATATGTTTGTCATAATGACTTTGAGATATGTCTGCTATTCAAGGAATTTAGTGCTATCTCAGGAAGACGACCAGTAGTTGGAGAACTCCCAACTTTGCCCCATTTATATGGGAATCTCATATCTCATTTCTCATTGATTTTTGGCTTTTCTGTCCATGAATTACCTGATTATGAACCTGAATTTGGCGTCTTACCCCTACATCCCCTTGTTGATTGCGCTATGAACATGAACTGTGCTAGCCCTTTTTTCCTTCACTTGCCTGTTTCTATATTCTTAACCAATATTTACTTCTTAGCTGTGTTGATGGTTATGGCAGCCTCAAGGTATTACCTATTGTTGAGCAAATATCGAGGGGCTATTTGCCATTTCTGCTGGTATTAGCAGAAAAACTTGTATGGCTACATGGACATGTCTGCGATCCAACTTCAATGCTTGGCCCGATGGGAAGACCACTCTTACTGTAGGTATATGCATTTTCATTTCCTTTCCTTATTTCGTGCCCTAATTTTTGCTTAAGCTGCCCTTTCGGGTTTTCAACCTAACGGGCCTTTTTACTCTAATTTTTGCTTAAGTTGCCCTTATGGGTTTTTAACTTAATGAGCTTTTCTTTTCTTTTTATGCTCTAATTTTTGCTTAAGTCACCCTTGTGGGTTATCAACTTAACAAGCCTTTCTTTTCTTTTTATGTTATAATTTTTGCTTAAGCCGCCCTTATAAGTTTTGACTTAACGAGCCTTTTTTTATCTCTTTTCATTTTTCTATCTTTTTTGTATATTTCTATAGTTGTGGGCTTTTAAAAAATTGCAAGTGATGGTTGTACCATGAAATCATTTAATACAAAATTATGGACCACGGGTCCACGTCCGTCGTGAACAACGTTTAACTGGAGTGTCCTTGGAAGATTAGATAATCATTTTCCAAAACCCCACTGTTGAAGGAATCAGGTGGACATGCCCTTGGTGGCACATTGTGCGAGTCACCATCTCTTCTTATCTTCCTTGTTTGCCCTTGTGTGGTCTGACCATGGCAGTGGCTTGCTATCCTAGCCAAGTTGCACGACAATATGGTTATCGTCAAGCAGTTCCGTCTTACACACAATTTGAAGGGAACTTCATTAACTGACAGTTCTTATCCTTCTTTGCTTCTACTTGACCCAACTAAACAATTGTACCTATTCTTGAAGTGACTAATACTTCTTCTTCAATTATGTATCATGCTTCAAACTTATTCTAGATTCGATAATGACTCATCATTAGCGGATTTGTTCGCAACAAGGTTCTTGTTAAGATCAGATGTGTAAATGTACTATTTTATGGTTTTAATGAAATGTAATGGACAATGTCTATATACGCTAGTTTATGAATGAATTGTCCTGTTTCCTTGGAGATTTAAATATTCCTCTTATTATTCCATTAAAGTAAATTCGCACAATTGCATATCATCATGCGTCTCAAACATGACATGCAATAAAAGTAATATTAGCACAAAAGATGAATTTTATTAACCAGTTTAACCATGACACTTTGAATTACACACTAAATTTCTTTAATCTATCCAAGTTAACAGGCTCCATAAATTCATTGCCTTCCAAATTTGACAACTTCACAGCACCTTTCAAAAACATTATCCTGATCAAGAATGGGCCTTCCCAATTAGGCTTGAACTTCCCTCTTGGATCTTGGGTGTTTGGTCTCATCTGTTTCAAAACCAGATCCCCTACTTTCAATGGCCTAAGTTTGACCCTCTAGTTGAAGTGTCTTGCGATTCTCTTTTTATAAAGCTGATCCATAAATCGGGCCTTAAGCCATTTACTGTCTAACAATGCTAACTCTTGAAAGCAATACTTGGCCTATTAGCACTTTAGAACTATAGACTCTAACATTACTCGTAAGGATTTCACTTTAATTTCAGTTGGCAGCACAACTTCCATTCCATACACTAAGGATTACGAGGTCACCTATTTGTAGATTTAGCTATAGACTGATATCCCCATAAAGCATATGGCAAGTTGTTGGCCCAATCATGATGTATCTCTATTACCTTCCTCAATATCTTTTTAATACTCCTGTTCGCGGCCTCCATCACTCCATTAGCTTGTGGCCTATAAGGAGAAGACTTATGCTGTTTAATTTCATACTCTTTTAACAAAGTCTTCATTTCAGCTTGAAATTGAACCCCATTATCTGTTACTACATGGTGAGGAACTCCGTATCTGCATATCAAGTTCTTCTCAATGAATTTGGCCATCTGTTTTGCCTCAATATGCTTGAATGATTCAGCTTCGACTCATCTTGAAAAGTAGTCCACTACTACGACTATGAATTCATGTTCATTGGAAGCAGGTGGTGAAATTTTTCCAATGAGGTCTATCCCCCACGTTGCGAATGGCCATGGAGAAATAGAAGGGTACAATTCTAATGCAGGAATGTGACTGAAGTCTCCATGAATTTGGCATTCGAAGCATTTTTCACGAAATAAATACTGTCTTTCTCTATTATAGTCCAACAGAATCCTTATCTGACAATTTTCTTTACAACTGTTCTTCCATTCATATGAGTACCACAAATGTCAACGTGGGTATGCTCAATGATTCCTTCGGCTTCTTTTTTTGATACGCATCTCAATAAAACTCTATTAGACATCCTCTTGTATAGCTGATTGTCCAACATCATGAATTGTAGCTCTAGATGTTGTATGGCTTTTTTATCATCTTAAGTAGTTGAAGTCATCCACTATAAGACATCATAGAACTAAGGTTGTCCATCTGACTCAATCTCCATGATTCTCTCACCTTCATAGCAAGGGATGTTGCCAAAAGACATCATGAACGGCCTTTTGGGCATTACTGAAACTTGCTTCCAAGCTAAAGCTAAATGGATTTTATGATTAAGTAATTACAAGTGAAGGTTTTAATGGATTTTATAAGTATTTTGAACTTGAAACTATGGTTATTTATTAGAGGAAAACTTCTTCCCTTTTTGATACTAAGGAGGTCGAACCATTATTCACCTGGTAAGCTTGATTTTATTCTTTTTAATTGATTTTCATGCCTTTCAAAGTTATGTTAAGCATATATTTTGAAAAAGTATGCTTTGATGGTATAAGTATGAAAGTTGTGAAAATTTTACTAAGTTGTAAGTTAAACGAACTTGAAGTAAAAAATATTTAAGTTAATGAAATTAGTTATGATGAGAAGGTTTATAAGAAATATTATGAATTAAGATAAAAGATTTGATTTTGGGCTCTTGTATACTTTGGTTAAAATGTGGTATGATATGATTCAATTATGTAAGATGAGCATGCTCAGCTTCGATGCCATTATATTATTAAGCTATGATCATATGTTAAGCGGACGTGCTTATTATGTATAGGTGGGCTTTTGAAGCCTTTGTGATATGGTTGGTGACCTAAGGCCAAATATGATATGGTTGGCGACCTAAGGCCAAATATGATATGGTTGGCAACCTAAGTCCAAATATGATATGTTATGGAATCTAATATATTTATATTTCTCCTAAGTGTATATGAACCATATATAAATGTTGTATAAGATATAAGATTGGATTTTTATGATATCATTTATATAATTAAACTAAAGATATATGTATACAAAACGGTATTTTATAAGTTTGTTTTTTTAAAAGGTACCCCTATAAGGATAACATAAAGAATATAAGAGTTGATTTTATCAAAATTTTGATTTGGATTTATATGTTCTTAAATAATAAGTGTTTTTCATTAATTATATTAAAGTGAATTATAATTTCTATATGAGTTTAAGATTTATTTTTATGATGATTTTGATTTCTTTTGATTATTTGAAAGTAAAGCTTTATGTTTTAAAATGGTATTTTATATGGTTGATTATTATCATTTTGAGATTATCTAATTTCTATGATTTATATTTTAAGGTATGTTGCTTGTGCGACATGGATTTTTATATGTTTATGAGTACCACTGAGTTATATACTCAGTGCATTGATTTTTATCACGCGTAAGCTAAGGACAATGGATAAAATTTGACGATCCATAGTGTAGCATCAGAGTTGAAGGATATTCTTGGTAGTTGTAGAATTTGGTTAAAAAATTTAAGAGTATATGATGTGTATAATTATCAATTAAGAGGATATATCAATTGGGTTATGTAAATTACGTAAGTTATATGCAATTGACTAAGCTTATGTTAAGGAGTTATGTATGTAATTTAATTATTGGATGGTTGTAGGAATAATTCTTAAGTTAGTAATGCATGGAGAAATTTTAAGATTTGTGATATATTTTGATGTCATTAGTTGATGATATAAAATTGAAATACTAGAATGTATGTATTACATTGAAATTATAAAAGTGTTGCGACATTATGTGATATATTGGAGTTCGATGAGGCTTGGAGTTTAAAATTGGAAGTGCTTTGTTTTCATTTGTTTTAGCAAGTTCAGTTTTTAAGGGAAACTCTTACAGTTTTTCTGTAAGAATTTCCTAAAACATTTAAAAAAAAAAAGGTTACTTGTTAAACATATGATTACCTAGTGACTTCTAATTTATAATATGATCTGTTTATTAGTTAAGACGGTGCCTCCGGCACCAAATGTGGCACTCGTCGTCTAATTCTTCGGGATTAGACGGAGGGTGTTACAATTCCCTAATCCTGACGAGAAAGAAGTATGGATCTTCCATGCCCGTAAACTTAGGCGATTTAAGCCTTATAAACCTCTCAAACATAGCCTCAACAATTGTGAAGGAACTGTTGGTAGAACCAGTGGTATGACTTGTGGCACAGGTGGTGGTATTAGTTATGGTGCAGATGGAGGAGGTGCTTGTTGTTGTGCTTGTTGGTTTTGGAAGAACTATTGTTGTTGCATAACTAAATTGTTGACGGCAGTAATGACTTGCTATAAACCCATCATAAATCTATTCGCTAAAGGAACATTATCATTTTCATTTCTTTGACTTGGTTCATTCTGGTTATTCCTATTCTAGACTTCCTTATTCCTAGGCGGCCTACCCCTATCCCATCTAGGTAGTGTAGGAGGCCCTGTAGATTCTTCATCAGGAGCATTACGATCTTGATTAACAGCTGCTCTTCTTTGAAAATTCACCATATTGAAGCAAGAAAGTCCAAATATAAAATATAATGAATATCATAACATTTATCATATATTTTAGCATTCTAATCTTATCACTAACATATTTCTAATAATGATTACATTGAGTCACAAAAGAGGTAAGGAAAACCATTTCAAGACGTGATAGGAATTTTAAGAAGAAATCTACTGTTCTAGGACTCTATCATTTTTGCTATGATACCACCTTTGTCATGACTTGTTTACATGGGTCAGACCGGCACTAGGATCTAGGTAAGCATAAAGCCATCATAGTAAGCCTAAGAACTACTAACTCCAACTACCAAGTCCAATTAAGAATTACACCTGTATATATATATATATATATATATTATACAACAACATTTTAAAGGCCCATATATTTGATTACCTTACATCTTTTGAAGCCCAAGTTCATATTTCATAATAAAATATTCAAGTGTCGTGGTCTATATACATTCCAAGATTAACAGTATAATAAATTCAAATAATATGTCTGACCCCCTAAAGTGTAAATGCAATCAATATTCATAATCGAGCCCATATTTGGCATCATCAAACTAACTTGTCATAAAATATGAACTTGTTTATTTATAAGAACTATCAAATATTTTAAATTCATATGAAAATATTCAAGTAGACTATTTTTCCAACCATACTCAACAAATCCTAAAGTAACTGCAGCAGTTGGAATATTTTTACATGATTTAGAAACAAAGCTTTAATGCAAAGGGAGGTTCAAAAGCAGTTAATATTTACATTAAGGCTCTATCGATGAAGAAAAACAAAGTTATTCTTCAAAAGAGGAAAAAGAATTTCTTCCTGAAAAATTTAGATACAACAGGAATGAGTATAAAACTCGGTAAATAATAATACATAATGCAAAACCCAAGCAATCAAACAAAATGACCATAGACTCTTCTAAATGGGCATTTGTCAGTCATGCAATGTTAATCATAACACCTACAAATAATAGCAATTATAATGCACATCAAGTGGTTGTTGGTCAGTGAAATCACCTTAACAGGACCATGCTCACGCTCAAGCATACTATAATGATTATGATATAATCCTATGGTCCTGTGACTTGTGTACCTAGGGCGCCTACCCCCTTTTGGATAAAATAGAATCCTTTATTTTTCATAAAATACTTTTCCATGGTAAATATTTTAATCTAGATTACATGAGGGGGCGCCACTCCCATCACTTACAGCCCACTGTCAGCATTCTCACCATGCTTGTGCTCTCAATTCAGGTGATTCATATCGTCCCAACTCCCACATAACAATCACATGTCATCATACCAAGTAAATTATGCACAACACCAATTAATGCACATCCATCTATTCAGATAAAGTATATAAATATCTTAAATTACTTGAAAATAAATAAATGCAAGATTTAGAAATAAATTATGCGTACATGAACTAGATAAAGCATTATATATTATTACTCACAGAGAGATCTGAAAATTCTACCTTTGGTGAGCACCAGGAACGAAGGAGGAAGAAAGTCCCGCTCTATCACCAGCTAAAAAAATAAATAAGATTAAATCAATAATTATTTCTGCTTATTTATAGAATTTGAATTCTTATATTTAGAATATTATTCTAAAAATTCTATAGAAAATTTTGATGAAATTTCCCCTAAAAGTTTGAATTTTCTCTTAATAAAATATCCACAATTTGTAATAATTTATAAAGCCCATTCATTGGGCAATATCCAAATCAATACAATCCATCCACAGTTTATCGATGTCTCACCAATAATATCCAACTAAATAATTTGATTTAAATAACACTAATATCAACAATTACTAAATAATTGTAAATTCTAACTTAGTAATAAAATACAACATTCTAGTATAAATATTATATACTATAAAACTTAATTTTATTAATATATAAAATTATCTAAATATTTTAATTCTTATCGATCTACTTCATCTACTTTGATAATTAATTAATATAAATTTGTTAAGTTCACAAAATGTACTTATAATTCACATTTTTGTGGTTTTTGGCATAAAAGTCAAATTTCTAAATTTGTGTCGAATAATTGTTCGAAGGTCAAACATACTCAAATTGCAAAACTAACTACATATTTATAATCTACACAAAAAGGACAACATTCTGCCTCTTAAGAACTCTGTTTACCGGAGCCACTGCCGACTGCCAGCATCACCACTGTACACTGTGGCCGGCGTGTCGGCAGAATCAGAATTAGGCAATGTTATCATCATTTTGGTCCAAATTTAACCTAGAGTCTTAATTTAAGGTCATTTTCTATTAATTAAGTCAGTTCTATCTAAATTCCTAAATTTAATTATTTTATACTCAAGTTCTAAATCCTACAAAATTTCATACGACTATCAAATTAACTAAAGAATAACTAAGAGTGTTAATGGATAATTTTCAACTAATCTGAGCGAAGAAAGTCATCCGAGGAGCTTATGGTCACCGGAAAATGGAGAGGCAATAAGCTTGCGGAGGTTTTCGTGAGAAAGAAAAAAAGAAAGGGAGTAAGAAAGGGTGACGAAAGAAAGAAAAGAAAAATAAAGAAACAAAAAAACGAAATATAGAGGGGAGGGGCCAACGTTAACTTTGGGTAGTGTGTTTTTTTTATATTATTTATTTTTTTTATTATATTAATTTATGAAAGAAATGAGTTTAGATTATTTTGGATTTCCTGAATAGACCCGATTTAAAATAGTTTGGTTCAAGGGATAATATCTACGTGGTTTTTAAAATTAAATTTAATTTGACTGGTTTCGAAAATAAAATTCTAAATCGTTTCACTTATATGGCAAAATTTAATACAAATTAATTAATTATATTTATTTTAATTTAAATCAAAATTTATTTTTTAATGTTATATAGATAAAAAATTAAAAGAGTATAAAAAATAAAAAAAAAATATAAAGAGCATCGTTAACATTGAACGCACATAAAAAAAATTAATAATAATAAAGAAATAAAATAACTCATTCAATGCGTGAACTTCCATCTAATTATGAAAATTTTGGATTGAAAAAATAATTTAAAATAAAATAAAATCATGAAACTATTAAATCCCTTGGTACATGTCAGTTGAAAAAAATTTGATTGAAAAGAAAAATAATAAAAAATTTTGAATTTGAAAAAATTAAAAATAAAAATTAAACAATGGATATTAAGAGTCTGTTTGGAATAAATGAATTTCATAATCCATATTTTTGCGTTTGGAATGAAAAAAAAATTAGATTTCAATTCAAAACTAAACACTCTCATTTTTTTATAGCAAAACTACTCTCTTCTTCTACAAATTCAATTTTTTAATTTTTTTTTACTTATTAACTTATTTATTTTATCAAACTTAATCACAATAATTATAGAGTGAAGTATTTTCTTTCTTTTCCCTTATTTTTTTTTAACTTCATAGTTTTTAGTACGAAACTATAATTTTTATCCTATGCATTAATGTTTTCAAGTATAATTAACAACAATAATAATTTTTTCAAATGTTTTTATAGTTTCTAAATTAATTGGTTAAATGAAGAAGACATTTTACACCTTTTTTTCTTGAACGAAAATATTTTATAAAAATTAAAGATAACTATTATGATGAATGTTATAATTATTTTATATATTATATTTATATTTATATAATTAATTAATTAATTAGCTAGGGTGGAATGTTAGTGTATTATTTATATGAAATTTATTATTTATATCTTAGTAAAAAAATAAAAAGTTATGATATTATATATATTAAATATAAATTAGTGTTTGTTATTTGTTTTTATTAGATTATTATGTTAAGGGTATTGTAGAAAATAAATACAAATGAATTTTCATTTAAAAATTTATTCCAAACATAATTTTGTGAAATCTAATTGAATTTTTTATTTTAAATTGTATCGTACCAAACATGACAAATTTATTTGCAAATAAATTATACTTGAAATTCATTTACAAATGAATTCTAAAACCATTATTCATTTGTTCCAAACAGACTCTAAGTCTCTTGGTGCATGTGAGTTGAAAAATATTTAAAAAATAATAATTTAAAACATAAAGAATTTGGATTGGAAAAAAAGAAATACATGGTTAAAAGCCATGCACTCTACCAGCTGAGCTAAGACGGCATGTGATTAAAATTTTCAAATAACAAAAATATACAAATAAAACATGTGAAAGGCCTCCGATTAGAAAAGAATATCATAAATAAATGTATTTTATATTGATATTTAATAATTAGTTGGTTGAAATATTAAGCTAAAAAAAATTTTATTTAATAATTAAAATTTCAAAGATAAAAAATAATAAAAAATTGGTTTTGATTATAAATGTATTTGAAATTGGTTATAAATTGGTTTTGATTACAAAAATAATAAATGTATTTTGTAAAATGATTATAATTTGGGAAAAATACTACGGAAAAACTATAAAAATTTCCCTATAATCTGAGCTTGTCCAAACATGTCATTACAAAACATTCTCAATATAAAATTACAAACCCCCATCAAACTCTAATGTCAATACAACACCAACAATCACTTCTATAACTTTATAACTATTCAATTACTCAAATCCATCAAAATAACCATCAAGCTTAAGACATCAATATATATATATATATATATATATATATATATATATATATATATATATATATAATAAATCTTAAAATTCTAACCATGTATAACTAACTAAGAAAATATTTCTACATCCAACATTGAATATTATTCATGCTTAGTTCTGTATACATGTACCTAAATAGATTTACAACAACACACTTAATTTAGATATACTCTAATTTCATATTCTCTCAAATAAATAATATTTATATATGCCATATTAGATACATAAGATTAATTTTATAACTACGCAAGAGAAAACTTCTCTACTCTGATACTATTCTTTCGGTCTTTGCACAGCAACTACTCTCTACAACCTATGCGTGATAAAATCAACGCACTGAGTTAAAACTCAATGGTGCTCATAAATCATAAACACTCCCATATTGCGACGGCAACATACTTTTAAAACATAAATATTAAAAGAAATTTGCATAATTATAAAAATATTTATAAACAAAACATTGGCAATTATATTTATCATTATATCATATTATATATTCATATTCCTTTGATATTTATTTTAACTTAGACAAATTATTGATTTTAAAATCAATATCCACATTAACATACTATAAAGTTTAACTTATTACCATAATCACATATTCCTAAAATTGAGAACATATAATAAACTAAAATCGTGTAACATAAACTTATGAACTTAATTTTTTAAAAAACATATTTTTTTTAAGGGCTCATATACATTTAGGAGAAAATGAAGCAGATAAAATTTTAGAAACAAAATCAGAAGGGCAATTCAGAGCCTAAACTTATACATAATGGCCTTAATTCGCCAACATAATCATAGAGGCATCTAGAGCCCAAACTTATGTATTACGACCTTAATTCGCCAACACAATCGTACGGCATCTAAAGCCTAATAGGAACAGATAGAGCACGTCCGCTCAAACAGAAAGCATCCAGAGCCTAGCATATGATCATAACTCACATAATCTCATAAAGGCATTGAGGCCGAGCATACACATTTTACAGAATAAATCAGACCATACAACACATTCACACCAAGTATATGAGAGCCCAAAAACTTTTCTTTCTTTCTTAATTCGTAACATTTCTCATAAATGTAATAGTCTATTTATTTAGTATCTTTTTCAGTGTCGATAATAGTGATTTACCGGTCTGTGAATAGTACTATCGGTCCGAAATTTAGTATTATTTCGATCCGAAAAAATTACTACGAGTGTCTAATATTTTATTTAATATTTTTTGAGCATGTTTGCATGATTTAGGTGGGTAGAAAATATTTCATGAATATTTAGAGCCACTGGATGAGAATACTAAGGACTTGATCATAGCCCTTCATTTGGTATAAAAGAGAGAAGCCAAGTTTGACTTTCCCACTTAAAGTGACAACTCACCAAGCAACACTATTGTCACGACCCAAAACCGTGGGCCGGACTGGCACTAGGACCTGGGTAAGCTTAAGGCCCCCGAGGCTCGTAGTAAGCCTAAACTATTACAACCCAATTCTGATATCACTTAAATGACAGAATAGTAAGCCCATATTATAATCAGAGTCAACAATTCTGACTCAGTCTTAATAATGAAATTATTCACACCTTGGGCCCATATCCATTTAATAAAAATATTTTCTCTTGCAATATTTATTTGTCATAATATAACCAAACTATTCCTATCATATAGTCTCCAAACATCAATCATTCCATAAATAATTTCAATTACTTAACATTAATATTAAATCAATACAATCTTATTATAACTGCGGATTTTCTA
>CANUEP010055535.1:0-110116 GCA_947857235.1 Jatropha podagrica | reverse complement strand
TTGGAGCTTCAACCTTATTTTGTAACAACAAGGCAGCTATTAGTATTGCTCAAAATCCAGTTCAGCATGATAGAACAAAACACATAAAAATCGATAGACACTTCATAAAAGAGAAGATCAATCAAAGTGTCTTGAAACTTTCTCATGTAACTTCAGATAATCAACTGGCAGATGTCTTCACTAAAGGATTAAGTGGCAAAATCTTTCATAATGTAGTATGCAAGTTGGGCTTACTCAATATCTATGCACCAACTTGAGGGGGAGTGTTGTGATATATTGCTGTATGTATGTGTAGTATAGTTTAGGTGTAAAGGGTAGCTTAGGTATTTTGAAAATAGCCTGCATCTATAAATAAGAGTTGTATCTCATTTGATAAAAATAAAAATAAAAAAAAAAAAGAAAAGAAGCAATAAAAGCTCTCTAATTTACACAGAAAATCAACACATTGACAACAGGGAAATTAATCACTAGAGACGCCTTTTGGTCAAATAGCCAAGAGAGTTGGAAAAACCAAAGGTTAAGCATGCTCACTTGTGAAAAATCCTAAAATAGGTTCTCCTGGAAAGTTCTTTATTCTACCTACGGGATAAAACCATGAGGCTTATAGTCAAAGCTAACAATTATTCTAGTGGTTAGAACTAGGACAGTACAGATGGTATTAGAGCCTGACCCCTTTAATAGATGTATGGTACGAGGGCGAACCAAGAAGAAGTTGGTGGGCCTGTGACAGTCCGACTAGGAAAAGCGGTCCAATGAGGGTGGTAAGTGGCGCTGAGTTAAGGGCCTAAATGTCTCCTAGTAGGCTTCTAGGTTGGCGAGGCTACTTACAATAGTAGAATGCAAGACTCAAAAATGAATTGAATCTCACATTGAAAACAGGAAAACTCATTACTAAATGCGGATTTTCGTAAAATGGCCATGAGAATTGGAAGAACTCTGAAGTTAAGCCTATTCGCTCGAGAGAAATCTTATGATGGGTGACCTCTTAGAAAGCTTGTCATTCCACCTACAGACAAGCTCCTGAGGCTTATGACCGAAATAGACAATTCTTCTAATGGTTGGAGCCAGTGTCATCAAAAGTGCTAGGCGCACCTAAGGTGACAAGATCCTTCGTTGCTCGAGGCGCTAGGCACCACTCAAGGCGCTTAGTCGGATGATGTGAGGATTAAAAAATTAAAGATAACTTAAAATTTAGAGTTAGAAAATTAAAATTCTAGATGTATTGTTAAAGAAATCAAAAGTCCAAACCTATACCTGCATTTAGAATTAGATTTATGCACCCAAAGATTAATTTCAAAAAAAACATTAAATAATTTAGAATTCGAGATGAAATGTTGAAGAATCAAAACTACGCCATGTGAACTTAAAATCTTAGTTCCTAAGAATTTTCTTCATCATGCCGAGGATTTTCCACTTTACCTTGAGTTCTATTGTGTGTTTTCATGTGGCAAAAAGCCCATGTGCTTCCCTTTTCTTTATATTAGATTTAATTCACCTAATTCTTTGATTGGCTGTCAAGCTAGCCACTTTCTTTTTCTTTTTTTTTCATATTACTTATTTTTACTATTTAGATTAGATTTTGACTTCTGATTTAACGCTGTCAAAGTTTCCAATTTTCAGCCACTTTCTTTTCTTTTTTCCCATATTTGCATAAATATTGACCTAATTATTAAATGGCCATCAAACTTTCTATATTCTAGCCACTTTTAGCCTTTTTTTCCCACATTTATATTTATCTTAAATATTCTAAGATTTTCATATCTATATGGGAAATAGCAATTTCTATTTGAGGCACTTAGCTGAACCTTGCTACGCCTTGCAATGCCTTGGCACCTAAGCAACTCCTAGTTAATATCACATTGCGTGGAGTTATGCTAGGCACCTACATCTCCCCTCGCATCGCTCGCCTTAGCGCCTAATGACAACACTTGCTGGAGCCAGGGCATTACTTTGTGCCCCAGATTGAATATAACATTTATTAGGGAATTATATATTAAGTCCTAGTCTTCTCGGTCTTATTATACAAACTGCAATAAATAAACTATTGGTCCAGTAATTAAGTATCAATGGCAATTCTGTAAGTTTTTTGCTAGAAAATTCGTCCCGATTTCTTTAGGAGTCTCTTATAATTATTTTAAGTCTTATTTTTACCCTTGTTAGGTTGGTATAATATTACTCCTTTTAGTTTATTTTGGGAATCCAAAGAGCATGTGGATAGTTTTAAGTGTTATTCTTAAAGGTTTATGAGTTGTTTAAGTTTATAAGGACAAAGGAAGGTCATGCCTTTTCAGTTTTATTATTTAATGAAAAACTAGCAATTATACTATTCTGAGTTGTGTGATGCAATTCACCTTAGTTGTGATGCCTATGGGACCTTGGTGGTGATGTTTGGTGACATTTATGTATGAAGCCTAAACACTTATTCTTCTATTTTACTATTCATGAGATTATTCAGAATTCAGAGTACTATAACAATTCCACAACCTCTTTCTTGTTTGATATCGCTTGTTTAACATATTCCCATACAAGCTCTAATTGTTCTTCGAAATATTCCCCATTCTAGTTCTCAGCCTAAAATCTATCCTAAATAACCTGACTTGCAATTCCACCTTTTATAAACCCAAACTGCCTGCCTAATTTTCTACCAGTTCTAGCGTAAAAGCCAACCTTAATAGCCATTCAACCAAACTGTCCTACTTCAAGAAGATAAAAGTTCCAACACATGATTCTATCACAACAGTTCAATTTTAAATCAGAAAAAAGAAATGGTAGTATCACCTTTGCGTATGAGAATATAGAATGGATAATCAAAATAAGATCATCGGAAGATTTTTCAGGAGTTTAAATAGTTGTTCACCTTTGTATATGAGAATATAGAATGGATAATCAAAATAAGATCATCGGAAGAACGTTCAGAAGTTTGAAATAGTTGTTCAGCAACAAATTCTTCCTGCAAAGCA
Organism: Jatropha podagrica; assembly: GCA_947857235.1. Taxonomy (NCBI): domain Eukaryota; kingdom Viridiplantae; phylum Streptophyta; class Magnoliopsida; order Malpighiales; family Euphorbiaceae; genus Jatropha; species Jatropha podagrica. The sequence goes on along the minus strand of CANUEP010055535.1, from coordinate 107,156 downwards.
TAGCAGTGGGCCTCTTCCCTGAGAAGCCAAAACAATTAAGCGCATATATTATGTACGAATGTACTCATACATGCATATATAAAGAGAAAAAAGAGTTTTAATTCTCACACAATAAGACCAAATTGGACTGAATGCACCACCCAAATTGTTTTTTCACAAATCCGCTAAATGACTCAAATCAACATTAAACCAAAAATCTAAATAGAAAGCATAATGATCTTATAGATAAAACAATTAATGGCAGGGAAAAAAATAAAGAAATGATTTCTAAATTAGGGTAAACCCATTACTTAAAGATGTAGAGGTATGAAAGTGAAAATCCAAACAAAAGCCTCAATAAAAGCCCACTATAGATTAGGGTTCCCTATTTTATAAATAAAGGCTTCAAAATGAAATAAAAAAATAATAGCACTCTCCATCAATAGTTTCTATTAACAGTAGACAGGAAAAAGATCCAGAAATCCAAATACTCCCCCGGTCTAGGTAAACCCCAAACTCCCCCACAATCTTCCCCTCTCCTCCTTTTGCTTCTTCTCGTCCACTTCCTGTTACTCTTCTCACATCACAGTTGACAACAGTCATCACATTGAATATGACAGTTTTTAGGCATGAATTTGACAACCCCAATGTAACAGAAAGTAATGTATTTAAGTGCTTTAATTCCAATACATAATTTAACAGCCGCTTTTTAAAATCCTGACACGCAAACACAGATATGTGAGAATAGAACATTGCAACACATTGGATAAAAAATTCAGGTTATAGAATCATAAATGCCTGCAGTAAAGTGCTTTAGATGACAAACATTATAGCAAATAGGAGACAAAAAAGTCTAGATGGAAAAAAAAGGTGAAGAAAACAGAACCAAGGACTCTGAAGAATAAAGTTCCTAGGACAATTGAAAAGTGCACATAGTCATCATGGCGGCAAAATTTAGGAAGAGAATACACTTCAAAAGATACAACCTAAAAGCAAACACTTACACATAGTTATCTGTATTATCAGAAAAAGTATGAAAAATTAATCCAGTGTCTTTCAATATCCATATTTTATCTGAATGAAGCTTGACATCCACACATTCGCCCTGAAAATTAAATCAGTAACAAAGAATGCAATGATCAGACTTTATCTTGAATAAAAACAAAGCACAAAACATATCAGGACACCAATCACCAACCTCCTCCAGCAGAATATTTTGCATTGAAGTCTCTACTGACAAAGTGATCCTGTCCCCAGAACTACAATGAAGCCTATAAATGCAGACCATCTCCATGCTAACTTCCTTCGTAGTGGGCCAATACATGAATCAGTAACACGAAAAAATATGCAACCAAAATATCATATTTAACCGATCAAATCACATTTTCTACAGCCACATTCCTGTATCTTCTAGGAACCTATATCAAACAATCAACCAAATATCTTTACTGCCAACTTGTTACCTTGAAAAAGGTTTCCAGTGCAGAGTAGGCAAGGACGGAAGGAAAGGGGATCAAAGGGGGTATCAGTCATTCCAAGGTTGAAAATTTTTTTTGAATACTGTTTGGTAGGAATTGAGAAAGTTTTCCTAAATACACTCTTCTAGATTGAATATGTCCAACCTTAAGGCAATCGCTAAAATAATCCAAGACTTTGCATGTTTTTGCAATTTTGTCCAAAGCTTTTAATTGCATCAATTTTGTCTCAGATTTACAAATTTAGTTGCAAATGGGCTAAAGTGAGAGAAATAAATCGAAATTGAAATAAAAAGTTACGTTTTATTCATAATTGAAATAAATGATACTTTTTAATCTCTTCTTTTCCTCTCTCTCTCTCTCTCTCTCTCTCTCTCAACCCAAGAAACAAAATAGAATAATGATTAATTCATGACTCATGGAAGAGGTGAAGTTTTTAGAGAGAGAGGTTGGTGGAAGGGAAAAAAAAATTAATATTCTATTTCAATTATGAACAAAATATTATTTTAGTTCCATTTTTTGTCCAATTTCTCTCATTTGGAAACAATTGCAACTATACAAATTTGAAAAAGTTGCAAGTATTGAAATTTATGTTTATTAGCACTTAATTTTACGAGTCTGTTTCCATTATTGTTTAAACTATTTCAATATAGATTAAGAGAATAACATGTAATATATTATTCAAGTGTTCATACGTCATAGGTGTCAAATATTGTTTGCTCTTAAGATTAAGTGAATAACAGAAAAAGTAAATGGTCACTATAAACTCTCAAGTGCATGACCAAAAAAACTTAAAAGGCATACAATATGTTTTCTGAATTATGATGTATTGTGGATTTTGACAAAGTATGCCTTATGATGATGAGTAACAACCCACCTATAAGTTTTTTATACTTGTATGCTTTATTCAATTAACACAATCTCTAATTTTTTTAACTAATATAACATCTAGTCAAAGATATTATATATTAATTATGTTGTGAAATATTCATTAGAATTTTTTGCAACCCCTCCCCCAAAGTTATATAATTCTAGATGTGTCACTGATTGAAGGTACATTTGAAACAATTTTCATTAAAGATACATTTCCCTGCTCATGAAAGACAAAAAGACTTGAGTTATTCTTTGCAAAACATAAACAAGGTAAAACTATTATGTAAATGAAACCAAAAAAAAAAAAAAAGATCCTTAAAGTATATGAAGTTACCCTTTGCCAAATATGGTAAAGAAGCTAACACTATTTTCTTACTAATGAAAGAAAAGTTCCCAGGCTTGAGATAACATTGATGAGGTCAGTTACCTCTTTGGTTTTCCATATAACATGTGTTCACATACATTTATGCGGGAATGTTTGTTCTGTACTTTCTGCTCTCATCTCCACAGAATTTCTAGCATAATGCACTCATTTCACGTTTTTCATTATCAGCAGAGACTTAGCTCCCTAGAAGATCATTCACTTTTGTGAAAACAATGAATGTTCACTAGTAGCGAACGTTCATTGTTTCTCTTGTAAATCCTTCTATACTTATTTCAAGTTATTTTATCTGATCATGTTTAGAAGGCTAAGGTGCCATCAAGAGTAAGGGTTTTTATCTGATCATCAATTCACCATTGAATTAAAATCTATCCCAAAGGAGAAAACCTAGGATGAGCCCTTAACCATTTTATGAGCTTCAGTAAAATAAGTACAAAACATACCTCTTCCTACACTACTCTGCTTGCCCTCTTTAGAATCAGTTCTGATATTTTCAAGGATAGTTGAATTTGCCTAGCTAGCAAAAGGAGTTTCAAGAACAATTTTAGGAGATAAATAATATTTTGAAGAGCATAAAGATCATTCATTGTGCTGTTTTTGGTAGTATGGGAATTTGGATGAGATAAAAGTCATAGGTTTAAAGAAAAAGAACCAAATACTTGCTTCCAATTATTGAAGCATAACTTTTTTTTTTTTATTCAACTTATCTATGATTAGAGTCTCAGGAAACTTTAGAAGGGTGTCTTTAGCTGATATCGAACATGACGCGGAACCGTTCTTCATCAATTTGCTTCTTTTTTTTGTCTTTTCTTTCCTCTTGTTTTAGAAGAGGATATTTGCTATTGTATGTTTATCAAAAGTTACTGAGTTTGAAATGGCTCAATTTATTAATTAACTAAGAACTAGGTCATTCAGCAATAAATCAATTTATTTAACAAGATCAATTTAGATATGACCAAGATGAATGAGTTTGGTCTGATGTCTCCCTCAGAAGTAAGACTTCTGCACCAATAAATGCTGAATGCACAGTTGATATGCATAAGATTTTAGAGATTTAACGAAGTAGTAAAATTACTAAGCAGCACATAAAAAAGACCCAACTAGATATGAATTCACTAGGCCCTTCAGAGATCAACTTCAACAAAAGGCACGTGTAAATTTTCAACTTGCTGAGAGATCATCTAGAATCCCACAACCACCACCACCCTCCGCCCAAAAAAGGGCAAAAATCACAAATTATGATTCAGCATATATTTAAGAAGCAACTGAACAGCTACTAAAGCTAAATAAAAGCCATAACTACTTTGTGTTTGGAAAACAATTCAAGGATCATCACTAAGTGCAGAAAGAAATACCGCATTATATCTGTACAAGATGGCCAGGGGAATTAAGTTTGAATTTTCAATAACTTCACCCACCCACAACCTCACAAATGCTCCACCTGAAAGAAAAACATAGAAGGTAAAGTAAAACAAAGTACATTGCAACCTTTTGAGATTAAATCTAAAACTCCACAATCAAACAAACTTGCATAGAGAGTAGTACAAATCAAGGATACCCTCCATCAGATGATGTTAAGCAAGTAGCATCTTTTCAGGATTTTCTGCTCCATTTTTGGATAAGAATGCAGAAAAACTTTGGAATAAAACATCAAGGAAGAAAATTATTTAAGATCTAAGAAACCTAAAAACAAGAAAAAGGTCCAGACAGCCAGTGTATTCACAAAGCAAAAAGCAATATGCACCAAGACAAAAATTTAAACAATCATTTTCAACTACCTGTCATTCAGCTAAGAGAAACAAAACCCCCCACCATCTCCCTCTCCCAACACCAGGAAAAAAATGAATAACCAGATATGCTAATTCAGCTTGTAGCACCATGATAGCTAACTGCAAGCTATAAGACAATTTAAAGCAGATTAGCCCGTCCTTTGATAATTGGACCTTTTTTTTAATTGCTTCCCAAGTCCTTTTACAGGGAACACATGCAACTACTTCCGAGTCTGCCTGTAAAGACAACAATCTACCAAAAACTAATCACAAACTTTTCATGAAAAACAGCCAGTTCTAGTAAGACTTGAAACATTCATATCTTTCTGTTTGCTTATTAGGGAACAGCATGTGACTCACAAATTCATGCCACAGAGAAGAACTTTAAGAAAATTCTTAGATGAAGGATCTTAGATTTATCTATATTTTATTACAAGCTTCATCCAGCAAATTAGGCATTAGGAACCACTGATCAAAATCACAACATTCTCCAATATGTTTTCTCTAAATACAAGATCTTAGATTCTCAAATGATCTCATGAGTTCCTTCAAAAGCCTATCAATAGGAGCTTAATACTAAGGTAACAAAGGCCTTTTCATTCAAAAGTTATTTGCGACACTTCATGATTTATTTTTTAAAATTAAAATAATTACAACGTTTGAAGCTGCAAAAGGTAAAAGTGATAACATTACCTTCCGAATTTGGAATGCTCATGGTGTGATTTAAGATCTTGACACGATTTGACAGATCCCATATTCGCAGTATCCCATCAGAATGAAGCACAAATAAAAGTTTAATCCCATGCAGCTCCTGTATTACCAAATTCTGTACAGCTCCTACCACCTTACCCCTGCATGGCATGTTTGGGAAAAACATACTTCAATCACATTGAAATAGACAAGAAAATTAATCACTGACAACTAAGTTTTAATAATATCAAATTACATAACAGTCCTGATGATAATATTCAAGTGTTCATAGATTTTCTTCTGAAAATATAAATTAAAAATTACAGCACATATTAGCCAGTTCAGAACTCATCAAAAGGTTATCCTTAATGCTATTTTAGGGCCACATGTTGCCTAATAATGAAGAATGTGAACTATATTGTGAAAATCCAAAAAGATGGCCCAAAAAAAGTGCCTCCACTCTCCACTAAAGGCAATTAGCCGCCAGGTTGACAATCACTTCAATTTTAATTCTGAAAGAAGTAAGTACTATTTGGTTTTACACATCCACATATTACAAATATTATACAATCTTTTTGACACTTAAGCAATCAACGAACACTAAAAAGAATATAATATTTATGAACTCTCTTTGCATTTTTGGCAATACAAAATAAAGAACATAATATTATGCAGCAAAAGCTTCTTGTATAACTGAACAGTTTAGTAAACAATAATGCGTACCTTGACATAAAACCCCACAAACGACTCATGCCCAAATCATCCCGCAGCTCATACGCAAAACCTATGAGCCAAGAGAAAGCGAGAGAGAGAAAGAGAGAGAGTTATCCCAACTGAACCGAAATAATACAACCCCAAAAAGCATTCCTTGTACATAGGGAGGAGCAAAACATGGTAGAGGTTTATATTTTGACATTCAAAGAGCTAAAAAACAGCAACTGAAGTATATTTCTCAATTAGAAAGAATATTTATTGACTAGAGAAAATAAGAATATAACAGAGAGAATAAGAACCCCCACCCCTTTAAAAAGGACGATGAAAACAGTAACATAACTAGCAACGTACCAGGAGCAGTTTGATCAGCTGAGCCAAGTTGGAAGCAAGCAACAGATCCATCATTTCTACCAACCACAAGGCATCCAACAGTCGCTGCTACACTAGTTATTGTTGCATTATCAATATAACTCCACAAATTAAACTCTATAACCTCGCTTGGTGGAAATGTGGAGCAGGAAGTGTAACCAGAAACATTTCTGAGCTTGAAAACGTAACCGACTCCAGAGACAGTCAATAAATAGAGCAAGTAGGGTGTTGCAGGACGACCAATCTGCATTCCCATTTATATGAAAATAAATAATTCAGTGTTCAAAATCGCTGAACAAAACACAGAAAAATGCATGTAAAAGAAACCAATTTGCATTTCCATCTATGTAAAATAAATGCTCAATTTTCAAATTCCTAAAGTAAAACACAGAATACATAGGCAAACCTCGTTTTTGCAGATATAAGCGAAAGGACAAAGAGAATCAGGAAGGGTGATACGAAGTCCAATTTTGGGAAATTCTTTATTAGCAGAGAGCTCAAGCAACTCAAGAGCTCGAGGCTGGTTCTTGTTAATCCTCCTGTTGCAATTAAAAGAGGTAGCACATATTGATTAATTGAAGTTTTGACTTCATTGCTTCCACTAGTTTTGAAATGGAGACGAAGAGAAAAGAAAACCTAAAGTACCAAATAACATAGAGAGGGGGATCTCCGATTACGGAGCAGGAGGCACAATCTTCAGTGAGAGGGGCCACAGGCAGAGGAGTTGCGGACGCTGTGGCTCTCACACTATCGGCGACGGAGAGTTCAACCCATTTGATGGAATCGCTGCCGGTTATTGGGACTTCCATCCCGGCCAGTGTCGACCTGCTCGCCATGTTTCTGTTTCTTTACCGGTTCTGAAGCTGAAAGCTTAAACCCTTACAGCATAGAAGACGTTTAAAAATGTCGGGTCCCACCCTCCGACGAAATAAAATACTACCGATTCAAAAAAAAAAAACATTCTTTTCTTTCTAGAAAACCAATTTATATATATATATATAATTATTTTCTCTAAATAGATTTGTATCACTTTGAATTTTTTTTGAATACTTTATTATTCATCAAATAACTATATCCATATATGCATATTTATATTTTTTATAAAATGATTTGAAACTAACTCATGATATTATCTCTATTATCTGAAAAAAAAATCATGCAAAGTTATCCTGATAAAAATACTTCACTTTATATGCTTTATTTTGAGTTTTTTAATTTTTTTTATTTTATATTTTGCTCAGTATTTTTTTTTCAAATTTATGAAAAAAGAGCTTACATCTTTTCTGATCATACCATCTTTCATAATTTTCATGGTATTGCTCAAATACTGAAAATAAATTGCAGATTTTTAAGCCTCATAATAAGATTCTTTTAGTCTCTCTTTTTATTTATATAATCCATTTGTATAATTAAGCAAATATATTTATGTTTACTTCAAAATTAGAATAGTAATTTAATAATATTATTATTTAGATGCATATTTGATAAATATTTTTTATGTTTGTGTGTGTAGAGCATATGCATAATTGCATATTTATGTATTTTTATGAACATTTGAGTTTAAAGAAAATGTTGTTCTTAGACTTTGCTTTATCAGGTGAGGATTTCTAATCCTTTATATATATATATATATTTCCATCTTCAAGATTAATCTTTTTTTTCTTTTTAAATTTATTTTTAATCTTATTCTCTAAATATTAAAATTCTTAATATTTTTTTTAGAAAAATCTTCTTCTTAGATTCTTTAAATTATCGCAATTTTAAATTTTTAATTTGTCGGCTAACATTATTTATTAATTATATTTTATGAATTTTGAAAGAATAACTCCTCTTCATTTTAGTTGATTTATTATTTGTAGATCGGATATATAATAGTTGAGAAAAATATAAAAGCATGGAAATTGTTTTTTTTTTTTTTTTATATGGCTACATATGAAAGTTCTTCGTATATTTACCAACACGATAAGTCTATTTATTAGGATAGCACTTGAGCAAAAATTTGAATTTTGTAAGAAAATTAATTATCAAAAATTGGCTAAACTTTTATATGTTAAATCAATTATTATTTTCAATTTTTATTTTAAAACTTTTTTGATTCAAACATCATATATTTCAAAATTTCTATCTTATTACCTATTTGATAGTAGAAAGATATATAATATTTTAAAAAACTATAAGCTAGAGTGGCTTAACAGAGCTCATGCCTTAATGAATGCAAGAAGGAAGAAGGAAGATAAAATTTCAATACTCAATACTGAAATATATTAAAATTACAAATAAATTTCATTACTAAATTTTGTATTTTAAATGCATAGCTAATTTGATTATGTAAATTACTACTTAAATATATAACTAAATGATTTATAAAATACAAATTATTTTCAAGCATTAGATTAAAAAAATTCAGTTGTTAATTAATTAATTTATCCTATTTAAAGAATAAATATGATATATAAAAAATAATTTAAACTTCATAATAATATATATTAATTAAATTAATTAAAAATTTTATTATTTATACAGATTTAATTATAATTGTTAGATTAATATTTTATTCAATTGTTAAGATATATTTATTTACTAAAAGATATTACAGTGAATATTATTAATAAAACACGTAAATTAATTATAAAACACAAAATAAAAGTTATACGATGATTTTTATATGGTACTTAAATAAAAAAATAAAAGCATGAGCTATTACAGTTCAACATATAATTAACAAAAATATTTTATTATATTTATAAAAAAACTAAACGAATATAAAAAAATCAGCATATAATTATGAGAAGTACGAATGAGGATACATTAGATTCCTAAAATGTTACAGCTAGATTTATGAATCGATAAAAATATAACTTATTCTAATTATAAGATCAATTTATTATTTTTATTATATTAATATTATAAATTTAATTTCATTATAATTTAGAAATTTGTCCTATCATATAATTATATATATATATATATATATGTTTATTTTTAATTATTTTTTGCTATTAAAAATGTATTGCTTTTGGCTCTAAAAAATTTATTGCTTTTAACTATCAATAATTATTACATAAAGTATTTACTAATTTAAAATTATTGAGTTTATAATAATATTTTATTCTTGCGATAAGTATAATTTTAGCTCTCTCTATTTACAAATTGATAGAATAATTTTTATTTATAGTTATTATAATTTAAATTTATAGATTAATTGTAATTGTTTATTAATCATGAATAATTACGGGCTTATAAATTTTTTCTCTTGATTAGCAATATTATAAAATATCTTTAAGAGATGGACCTCTAATTAGGAAAATTTTAATTTTATTTATTGATTAAAATTATATAATAATTTTTAATTAGATTGATTATATTAGTTTTCTAAATCATGTTATTTTTATTAATTAATAAATCTTATTTCATATTTTTTTCATTGCTGAGAGTTTACAATAGATTCTACAAACATGTTAACAACAAAATTTTTATCTATTTCTAAAGTTATAATCTAAATTGATTTTTTTTTTCATTAATAGAGTTAGTTCTATAAACAGGTTAACAACAAAATTTTTATCTGTCGGTAAAATTATAACTAAAATTCATAGCGTATTAATCAAAATCCATAACTTATTTTTACTGCATATCTCTTTTCCGCTACATCCTTGTTATGTTTGTACTTCCTTTTATTTGTTTTTCCTCCCTTTATTTTATATTTTACTAATAAAAGTTTAAATTTTATACTTGGATTGTAAAATTAACATTTGTCAAGATAATATTTTTTATTTTTTTAGTTTCAAGTATTTCATTGAAAGTAAAAGAATTATGATAATTTTAATATTCAAATTATAATATAATAATCATTTTTTTGCATGTTTAGAAATTTTAAATTATACATATATATATAAAAGTATAAATAGGGAACATTGAGTTTCTACATACCCTTGCAACTTTTAATTTTATTGGTGAATTAAAAAATAATTTAATCTTATTATAATTAAAAAAAAAACTCTTAGCTTTATTAATATTTTATTAATTGATTAAAAATAATTTAATACTACTCAAATTAGAATACTTTTGAAATATATATATATATATATATATAAACTAATCAAAATCTTGCGCTTTGCACGTGGGTGTTATATACTTTTAAATAAATGTTGTTATTGAACTATGTTATTACTTTTAAAAGTTTTTTCATTTGTGAATAAAAATAAATTGAAATATTCTAAATAAAATTTTGATTAATAATATGTAATCTTTATTTATTTGAATATTCAAATATCAAATTAATTTTTTTAGTCCTAATTTTTCTCTTTTAAAAATCAAAATAAATAACAATAGTTTTTACTAAACATTAAAAACAATATGGATTTGCGTCTTTATCATTTTCAAACGACAAAATTTTCTTGAATTTTGTTAGTAATTGTATGATGGTGTAAATAGACATAAAGTGATATATAATTTAAATAAAAAATTATGAATCATTTAAAATATAGAGATTAAATCAGATTAAAATTTTAAGTTATTATTATTGCTACTAAATATTAATTTTTAAATAAAAAAATAAGTGTCTCGGTAAAATCTATATATATTTAAAAATAGAACAGTTTGCATTATGAAGATATCAAGTGTAACCCTGTGAAATAACCAAACGTTAGGAGGACAATAATTATTTAAGACAATTGTAAAAAGATAAGACATAATTGTAAAATATAAGTTATTTTAAATAATATCTTTATCAAAATAATATCTATAAAAAATATTATCTCTCACAGTAATATATTAATATAAATTTATTTTTTATTATAAAACAATTAATAAGTAAGACATATTAATATTAATATATTAATATCTATAAAAGATATTATTTGTAACACAAATATATCAAAATAAGTAATCTTTACGATTATGGATATAATTTTCTAAAAAATAATACATTTACACGCTTAGAACATACTACACTAACTAAATAATATATTAATATTTCAAGCAAATATACAATCATTTATAACAAATCATAAATATAAAATAAAATTCAATTCAATTTCTTATTTCAATGAAATAAAAATAAATTTAAAAAATACACTTCATTTTTAATTAGTAATTAAAAAAAACTTTAGTTGATTAGCTTGATATATGAACTAGTCTCATATATCAAGAGTTAGATTACACAGACACAGAACAATAGATATAAAAATGTACGAGATACGATAATTTTTAAAAAATACGACATTCACGCTCTTAGGACACAAAATATAGAATAAGTAATACATTAATATTTCAAATAAATAAATAATTATTTGTAATAAATTATAAACATAAAATAAATAAAAAACTTAATTTCTTATTTCAATTACATAAAAATAAATTTAAAGAAAAAAATACTTCATTTTTATTGGTAATTAAAAAAACACATTGATTGATTAGTTTGATATATGGAGTATTCTCATATACCAAGAGCTATGTTACACGGAGACAAAACAAAAGATATAAAATGTACATGATTTAATAATTTTTAAACAAATAGGGCATCCATATACGTATCACACATTACACATAATAAGTAATATATTAATATTTTAAATAAATAAATAATTATTTGTAATAAATTAATATTTATAAAAAAGATTATTACTAACACTGATATCTTAATATATTAATGTAAATTTATTTTTTGTTACAAAACAATTAATAAGTAATCCACACGCTTACAGAAATAATTTTAAAAAAGTAAGACATTTACATGTTTAGAACACGCTACATTAAATAAATAATATATTAATATTTAAGTAAATATACAATCATTTATAATAAATCATAAAAAATTTTCGATTGATTAGCTTGGCACATGGAGTAGTCTTATATGTGATGAGTTAAGTTGCACGAATACAGAACATAAGATTTGAGAATGCACAAAATGCGATAATTTTTTTAAAAAATACGGCATCATAATCTTAGGACACAATATACAGAACAAGTAATATATTAATATTTTAAATAAATAAATAATTATCTATAATAAATTATAATCATAAAATAAATGAAAATTTTAATTTCTTATTTCAATCACATGAAAATAAATTTAAAGAAAAAAACATTCCATTTTTTATCGGTAATTAAAAAAATACATTGATTGATTAGCTTGGTATATAAAATAGTGTCATATATCAGGAGTCAAGTTGCACGGACATGGGAGATAAGATTAAAAAATATATATAATTTAATAATTTAATAATTTTTAAATAAGTAGGACATTTATATACTTATGACACATTACACATAATAAATAATACATTAATATTTTAAATAAATAAATAATTATTTATAATAAATTATAAACATAAAATGAAATTAAGGTTAATATCTATACAAAAGATTATCACTAACACTAATATATTAATATATTAATATAAATTTATTTTTTATTATAAAACAATTAATAAGTAATTCATTACATAAATAATTTTTTAAAAGTAAAACATTCACATGCTTAGCACACGCTATACTAAATAAATAATATAATAAAATTTAAAATAAATATATAATTATTTATAATAAATTATAAATATAAAATAAAATAAAACTTAATTTCTTATTTCAATGACAAAAACAAATTAAAACATACACTTTATTTTTAATTAGTAATTAAAAAAATATTGGCTGATTAGCATGGTATATAGAGTAGTCTTATAAGTCAGGAATTATGTTACATGGATACATGGTACGAGATATAAAAACATATAATATACAATAATTTAAAAAAAAGTACGACACTTACACTTTTAGGACACACAATACAGAATAAACAATACATAAATATTTTAAATAAATAAATAATTATTTATAATAAATTATAAACATAAAATAAATAAAAAAACTAATTTCTTATTTCAATGACATGGAAATAAATTTTAAAAAAAATACACTTCACTTTTATTGATAATTAAAAAAATATCTTGATTGATTAGTTTGGTACAGTTGAACCTCTATAAATTAATAATGTCATGACTATAAAATTTTATTAATTTAGCGAGGTATTAATTAATCGTGTAAATTAATAACTATTAATTTATAGAGTATATAGCGTATATCTCTATAATGTGAATATTAACCTAGATATATGTGAATACTAATTTTTATATATTAAGCCTTAATCATGCATATTAACTAAATTGATATATTTTCATTGATAAATTGTCAGTATTCCATAGATATCTCAATAAAATGTATAAATAGATTATATAGAAAATTAAATATAGCAAAAAAAGAAAATAGAAGATGAAGTGGAAGATGATAGTGTGGAATTAGATCAAGTTTCGCTTAAAGATACTCTAAAAGCAACAATCACTTTACATTAATTCCTTTTACAATATGAGAACTCTACATCGAATTTTCTTAATACTCTAAAAAAAGGTTAGAAATGAGATTTAAAATGATATTAATTTTAAAAAGAAACATATAACATTAGATTCATATTTTCAGAAACTTACTTAATTCAAATGGGATCTATATGAATTTTTTTATATTATCTTATAAATTTAGCGAATTATTAATTTACCTCATTGGTACTGACTCAGAACCAAAGAAAATTATTATTTTAATGAAGTTATTAATTTATCAATGTTCCACTGTATATGAAATAGTTTGATATAACAGGAGTTAGATTACACAGACACATGACATAAAATATGAGAATACACATGATATGATAATTTTTAAATAAGTAGGACATCGATATATTTATGGCACATTACACATAATAAGTAATACATTAATATTTTAAATAAATAAATAATCATTTGTAATAAATTAAAAATATAAAATAAAAAAATCTTAATTTCTTATTTCAATCAGATAAAAATAAATTAAAAAACTTCATTTTTATTGGTAATTAAAACAAATCTTGATTGATTGGCTTGATATATGGAGTAGTCTTAGATACTAGAAGCTATGTTGAATGGACACGAAATACAATATATGAGAATATACATGATATAATAATTTTTAAACAACTAAAATATGCACATGCTTAACATACAATGTACAAAATAAGTAATACATTAATATTTTAAATAAATAAATAGTCATATGTAATAAATTATAAATATAAAATAAAAAAGAACTTATTTCATTAACATAAAAAAAATTAAAAAAGACATTTCATTTTTAACTACTAATTAAAAAAAAAAACTTGATTGATCAGCTTAATGTATGGAGTAGTCTCATATATCAGGAGTTAAGTTGCATGGACACAAGACATGATATATGAGAAATAAATAAATAAACTTAATTTCTTATTTCAAATAAATGAAAATAAATTAAAAAAAGTAGTTTACTTTTTATTGGTAATTAAAAAAAATCTTGATTGATTAACTTGGTATATGAAGTAGTCTCATATATTAGAAGTTAGTTTACACGAACACTAGACACAAGATATTGAAATGTACATTATTTAATAATTTTTAAACAAGTAGGACGTCCATATACTCATGACACATTACACACAATAAGTAATACATTAATATTTTAAATAAATAATTAAAATTATTTAAAATAATTATTTTTATAAAGAAAATTATATATATATACCCTTTTTAGTTATATTAATGTTATAATTATATTTAATATTTATATTATATTTTTTATTAAATTAAAATAATAATTTTATAATTTTTACTTATTTTTTATTTTTAAAAATAATATATATATATATATATGTTTTAATGTAAACGGATTTAAATATTTAAACAGATAATTATAATCGAGTTCGTGACAAGTTCGGTTATTAAATGTGAATTTCTATACGAGTTTGGATACTTAAATTTTTAATCAAGTATTTAAACGGATTCGAATATTTGTAATGCATTGGACAATTATTTTATTATATAATTTTATTATTTTTTAATGATATTATAAAATATTATTTTATTTTTTAATATTGCTCCACGCATTGCGCGGGTACTAACACTAATATAGAAAAAAAAGTATAATACTTTGTGCAAACAATTAAACAAATCTTAGCTAAAATTTAATTAGAATGTAAAATTCAAAGAACTCAAATGCATTATTTTATCATAAATGTTAATCCTATATAAATAAAGTTCTACCGTTTTTGTATTACAAACCTACCGTTTTTGTTACTCTATATGAGGCACAAAACAAAGCTGCAAAGAATTATAATTTGGTGCATTAAGCTAATAGAAAATATGTGTATTATTAAGTCTATAAAATTCATGGGTGAGTAATGATTTAGATTAGATTAAATAGGTACAAAGATACATATAAGAAAAAAAATTTTAAAAGTTTAAATGTATAATATTCAACCTAGAAGAATTAGTGGCATGAACTAATACTTGGCAATTTGAAAAAATTTAAATTTATATATATGTGTATGTATTTGTACATTTGCATAGCAATCTTTGTTTATTTAATGTGCTTGCATTTAAACACAATTTTTGATTAGATGTGTTGTGATGTTGGGATGAAATGGATAACCATTGAGTTTGTGAGCATGATACCATTGGTCATGTATGGGGAAATCAACACCTTGTGTGCATTTGACGATGTGAATGATATAAAATAAACCATTGCGTGGCCTACTATTGGTAATGAAAAAGAAAAGAGAAAATAAAAAACAATGAGAGGATTAGTCAAGTGAAGATTAGACCGATCGGCTATTTATTGAGACCGGCTCCTTATTGTACTCAACATGAGAGGACAAATTTTATGTGAGGACGGCTTGTCAAGGGGTTTTGGTGTCTCCACATACCAATTTTTACTCGTTTTATTATGTGAAGTTGTTCTTATATGTGAGTATTGATGTTGTGCCATGCACTTCACTCATTGAGTATTCATTTTAGTATTATAGGAAGCATTTCGCGTGAATGTTTGTCATGCATTATTTATTTCAAACTTACTTCTCTTTTATTTATTTTTTTTTCTAGAAAGTAGATTCTCGTTGTTTCGGCTAGAGTTTTGCATCCTTCTCTACAGGGCTGTAAAAGTAATTTTCTAATTTTCGTAGTTATTTAAACTATGTAACTCTATAAATAAGACCTGTATGACATGTTGTCGAACTCAGTAATTTTAGGATTATAATCAATAAACTTAGGTGGACGTTTTAATTATTCATTTTTGTGCATGTATGAAGTAGTTACCCATATTTTTGATGTTGTGCATTATAATGAGGCAAGAGTTATGAAATGTTTGAGACACTATATTTAGGCCAAGGTATAATTTAATCATGAGATCGTTATATAAGATAATATGGGTTCCTGTTCGTGAGATTTATTAGATGTGACTGAATTTAGTAGTTTTGGCTTACCACAAGTTTCGAGGGCTTCATATTTATTTAGACCCCTAATGCCAGTCCGTTCCATAGTTCCATGTCATGACATTAATATAAATGATGTGCAATACATGTTTTCGAAATGTTATTTTTAGAAGAAGCAAGCACATTTTTCTTTTCAATTTAATGTTACATATTGTGAGGTTGTCACAAAATATAATTAGCTAGTGTATTTATAAAATTTTAAATAGTGATAAATACGATTATAAATATTATTTATCACTAGTAAATTTTAATAATAATTATAATTAAATTTTAATTTAAAATATGATTTATGTGGTATATGAGATATTTGTATAATTATAATAATTTACGATATGATTGGTATAAAATGTCATTAGTCTATTCAGTATAAAACGCGGTTAGTGAATTTCTAATCTTAATTGTAATCAAATCTTAATTAAATGTTTTCTTATTTTTTACTTCATTTTTGTTTTAAAATCTCTTCATTTTCTCTTTGTAATTTGTAATCTCTTTTTGAAATCTAAAATGTTAAGATAAAAGAAAATATTTAAATATTAAAAATTCTTTTGTCTCAAATAAAGCGCCATGTAACATGGAGAAAAATTCATGATCTTCCTTTATATATATATATATAACGTTAATAATAATAATAATAATTATGATTATTAAATTTTAAACGTTTAAAGAAGAAAAATAGATAGATTAACAATTATAATAATAATTATTGAATCTGAAAAGTTAAATTTGCAACGTTTCAGAAAAATAATAATTATTGAATTTAAAAAATTAAAATTAAAACATCCAAGGAAATTGTAAGAATGGTTATTAAATTTAAAAAATTAAATTAAAAAAGAGTAATTAAATTGTATGTAAAAATATTAAAAATAAAATAATTGAGACTTTTAAAAAGTTAAACTGTCTAAAGCATATAAAAATGGAATGCTAAAATTTTAGAGAGTAAAACTCTCTAAATATTGTGCCACGTGGCAACTAAAAAAGCCTCATAATTCTCCTATATATAATTATATATAATGATATAACGATGTGCAGTGTGTTGAAAAATTAGGAATTCTAAAGGCTGTGATTAGTTATACGTAGCTGATATACTCTATAATAATAATAATAATAATAATATCGCAGTTAAACTTAACATTTTATTTAATATGACAATGTAATTAAATGTTCTCTTATTTTATTTATTAGTATCATTAAATATATTATTATAATTATGGTTGAAAAATTAAATGTTACAATAATTATATTAATTATAACCTAATATGCATATTCTTTAATAATATTGTAATTAAATTTAATACTTTATCTATTATTATTATTATTATTTAAAATAATGCTAATTAATAATTAAAATGGTATAATTATATTTCAATAATAATAATAATAATAACTATTTTACAATTAAAAACCACAAGCAAAACTGGGTAGTTTAAGTTTAGGATTGGTATTTTAATAATACTAAAAAAACAAAAAAAAAAAATCCTACTCAATAACATTTTATTCTCCTTTGCTAAATAGTCTGCCCCCGCTCGCCCGCTCCTCACTCTCCTTTTATCTACGTTAGTTCATTCGCAGTCCCGTTCTTCTACACGTCGCCGTCGCCTCCGCAGTAGTTGCCTTACCCGCTGAGCCTCGAGCAGCACTCTAAGCTGAACTTTGATCGTCTTCCTCCATTGGCAGTCCTGCTCTTCCCTAATTAAACTCACTAATCTCAATTCTCTTCACAGCTGAAATCACTTAGTATAGGTACTCTCTCTGAGTCCTGCCCTCCCTGTTTCAGCGAATTTTCAGTTTCATACGGTAATTGAGGGTTTCATATTAGAAGGTATTGCTTGTTTAGTTGTTTATAAAAGAGGGGTGACCCAGTACATGAAAGCATTCCATCTTAGTCTATATATTTTTTCCGCTACTATTTTGGCTTGTTATTGACTCTGTTTTTCTTCCTTTCGGGTGCTAGTTGGGTATTGATGGCTGCTAGTTCTGGAACTGAATCTAATAGTGGTGCTTCAAGCTCAAAAGAAGCTGAGCCAGGGACGCCCCAGATTCAGCCTTTCAGTATGCCTACTATGGAAGAGATTCGTGCGCAAGAAATCTGGGACAATTGTGCTGTTCGCAGCGTTGCAAGTGGAGTAATGGGTGAGATTATGGTACTCTCCTTTGTACTTGTTTCTTTTAATTAAAATTTTTCCCATTTCTAGTTGCACTGAAATTAATTTAAGAAACAGATTGCTGTTTTTTTTTTTTTTTTATGTGATATAATTGTTGGAATCTATGGGGTGATGAAGTTGAAGATCAAAACTTCATTTCCCTATTGAGGTGAATAACATTTTCGTTTTTGTATGCTATGTTTAAATGATTGACCTGATCAACTCAGTCAAATGGGCTTTGTTGGTGAGAGGTTGTTATCTATGTATTACTATCTTTATCAAATTTGTTGCAACATAAACTTCAGTTTGAATTTTAAATAGTGGATTTTAATATTCTTTAACTACCGTGTAAACAAATAATTATTCTTTGCGGTATTCTTACTTTTAGGTTTAGGGTTAGTCACTTACAGATAAATAGGTGCAGGTTATTAGGGGTGTTTGTGAGAGAATTACTACTACTAGATAAAATGATTTTCATACTTCAGTTAGAGAAAAATTTGATTATATTTGCTTTGATGTTCTCTGATATTCATGTATAAAAAATTGTAGTCCTCAACATCTCTGCATTTGCTTCTTCATTGGTTTTTCAGCAAATATATGAGTCTTTTTCTTTATTCTCGTTTATCCCTTTATTTTTTCCCTTCTACGTTGCCTGTGTAATTTAATTTTGTGTTAAAAAATGTTTCTAGGAGGTGGGATTGGGATGTTCTTCGGTCTTTTTCTGGGTTCATTTGATAATCCATTAATGCAAGACGAGATGAGTGGAAGGCAGCAATTCATTTATACGGCAAAGCAAATGGGGAGAAGAGGCTGGAGTTCTTGTAAAGCATTTGCAGTTATGGGGTTGATTTTCTCCGCTGCAGAGTGCATAGTTGAAAAGGTATCATTGGGAGTATGTGAATGGAAAATAATGGTGGTGTAATTTTTGATTTTGAATCTGTGGTATAGCAACTGAGTTATATTGTTTGTTTGAAGGCGCGGGCAAAACACGATATTACAAATACAGCTGTGGCTGGGTGTGTAACTGGAGGTTCAATGTCAGCGAAAGGTAACTTTTCCTTTGTTTCCAACTTTCCATTCAGTCATATGCATGAAAAGCATTCAATTTGAATTAGTAGTCAGATATTGCTGCTCAACAGAATGCTCCAAAGGAAAAATGCAAATAAAAGATTTGAGGAAGTCAATTTTAGAACTTTAAAATTTGATGTACGTTTTCTTCCTTTTACTGGAATTGGCTGAGGTGTGTGTCTTAGTTGCATATGTTTTTGCTCCTAATACAAAGGTTTAATTAGCTTGTAGTGAGCTCCACTTTTAGTTTGGATTTCAAGTCCCCTAAGGATTAGGATTACGATTACTTTGTGTCTAGGAGTTCTTATTACTTGTGATGCTTTATTATCAGATTCTAGCAATTATGCTTCTTGGGATTTTGTTTGCTGCTTATGGGACCTTGGGTTTGATGTACAAGGATATTTAGGTGGGAAGCCCAACCGTTGATCTCTATTTATTGTACTGTTCATAGACATAGTACCTTACCTAAATTATAAAAAAACATTTCCTATAACTTATTTTCTTGTTCTGTTTACTTCCTAATTCCGGTACTCTGTCTAAGTTTCTGGTAGTTAAACCTTTCGAACCAACCCAAAAATCTGTCTAGAAAGGATGTAAAAGCTGCCTAGCACCGGAAATGGAATTCTCTTTCAAGTTCCAGCATTTATTTCTCTTGGGGCTCAGATATAGATTAACCCATGATCAAGGATTCCGCCTTAGATGACATAGGACAGAGTTGGATGAAATTTGGTAAATCAGATTAGAAAAGTAAGCGTGATTGTTTGCAGGAAATTTAGAAATAACGTAACTTGAGGTTTAGAGAGATGTAAATAGATGAAGCCATGCTTCTATCTTAATCAAAAACTGAAGATTTGAGACTGAAATTGATTCCTGTAAAATGAGGCTTCGATATAATTTGTAGGATTTAGTGCAGAAGTTGAGAGAATCAGAAAAAGATGTCTAGTATGAAAACAGACCAAAATGCAGTTTGTAGGATTTAGCACGGAAGTAGAAAGAATCAGAAAAAGATATCAAGTACAAAACACCGATTACAACCATGGCGTGGTCATGCTTGGCTTCTCCCCATAACTTGCCATGATTAGTTCACTTAAAACACTCAATCTAAAGTTCTAAACCCTATACTGGTACCTAGCCCCAGTAAGTATACCTGCTACAGCAGTAAGGTTACAACAGAGAAGGTAAAAACTAATTTTCCTACATATTCGAACTAATTAACGGTATCTCAACAAGAATCTCACCATGATTAATTTATTCTACCCCTAAGGATTTGGAATCCCGGATTAGGAAAATTGAACAAACATTAAATAGGATAAAAAGAAAAGATACTTTGCATAATGTTTGGTTTAAATGAAAACTGGAAAATTTTGTGGAATTCAATTGAATTCCATGTTTTGCTTTTCTTTCTTCTTTCTTTTTTTCTTTTTATTTTTTTTTAATTTAGAATTTAATTCTGTGGAATTAATTTCAACTAAAACCAAAATACTTTTTAGATTGACAGAATTTGAAATGAATTTCACAAAATTAAGGCAACATTATTTTTAGGACTGAAATGCCCTCAACATATATATATTTTTTATAATTATTGATCATTTAGCTTTTAATTTCGGTTGAGTAATCCAAGACGGCCACGTAATTCAAAGTCTTGAATATTTAATTGTAAAACAATTAATTGTATATGGAAACAACAAATTAATTTTCTATTTATTTATTCTTAGTATATCTAGACAATTATATTAGATATTTTAAATATTAATATTAACTTTTTGGTATTTAAGTTTGTTATGCATTTATCAATACATTATTTATATTGTTATATAAACCTCCTATATTATGAGGCATGTGAATTTATTTCATATTTTTCAGTCAATTGTTAATTGGTTTAAATAGTTGTTAATCATTATAATTTCATTGGATATAAAATTTTTTTGGATTTAAAAATTATTGTTTCTAAGTGTTATTATTGAGGATAGTTTTCGAAGTGAGGACAAACGAAATTCAATTTTGAAATTACACCAAACATCTGTTATGAGGAACTCAATTGCATTCTACATTTTAAGTTGTATCAAACCAAACATATGAATTCATTTCAAATGAATTCTGCAACTCTAATTCATTTAACCAAACACTATATTAAAGTAATCCTGGTTATAATAAAATCCTTAGGTGTTAAAGCCCTAAACTTCCTATTGAGAACTGATTGAAAATTGAAAATAATTCCCAAGTGTAGTTTTGCTTCGTGCTTCCCACTTGAAGAAAACTCAAACCCATTTTGTATGCTGAAAATTAGAAGTTGATGCGGCAGAATATATGGCTCTATACTCTTTAATAGCATTTCCAAAAGTGGAACTATGAACTTCGTTCTTTCCTTTGCAGCAAGCTTATCAGTACATACAAAAACAACCATAACTTGTGATGTTTAAGCACTCTTCGATTCAACAGGAGTAAGAAGATCGGCTGGTTTGCAATCTATTGTCTTCTCCATGGTCTCTTCATTAGCTTGCTTTTTTGCACTCTGGTGTAAATTTTGCTGTTCTGCATTGTCTAACTTGCTGCATTTGCGCCTCTTCCTCCACCTTAACCTTGAAGTTGTGGAACTGCAATTTGAAGGCTTTACTCTTCAATAGTGGCTGATTCAACATATTGGCCATCAAAGACAGCTGTAGATAATTTGCCTAAGTTTGCTGTCATATCCTCGATAGTAGTCTCCATTTGTTTGCATTTTATCCTTAAACGCTCTGATACCAGTCCTCGTAGATGGTAGTCTCATGGTCGCGAAAGAATCTTCAATCTTGAATAGAATGTATCAGCTTTCGAACACATCTCTGTATTCGTCACTATCTGAACCGGGATTGATAAAGAAGGATTCCAAGTAAAAGGAAAGAGCTTGTTTGGCTTTTGTACCAAACTGATGTAGGACAGAATTAGATCAGGAAAAAGAGCTGAAATTTGAAATATGGGAAATCAGATTAGATAAATAAGTGTGATTGTGTGCAGGAAATTGATAACGAATAGATATTGAGGTCTAGAGAAATGTGAACAGTACCTCAGGTTATGTAGCAGCTAAAGAAAGAAGAGATTAAATCCAGAAGTCAAGAAAAAGGGTCTGCTATGTTGTAAAGATTAACAATACTACTGCTAATATTAGGAAATCCCAATTTAGAAAATTAAGCCAATCGTAACTAAGACAGAAAGAAAACAAACTTGAAAATGTTCCCTGTGACTTACTTAAACCCTAGCGTTCCTTGGCTGCATTGCTAGTTTTTTCAAATAAAATGAGAAGAGATTTTCTCTCTTGTGGTTTTGTGTGTGGAGGTTTATCCATTCTATTAATCCTTTCACCACTTCGATATGCACTGGCACCTGATGAATTCAAAGATACAAATTAAGCTATGAGATTAATTAAAGAAAAATATTTCGAGGAATAATTAAAAAGAAGTGCTTTATTAAAGTTTTGTATTTTCTCGGAGGACTTGAAATACGCACCTTCAAAAGAGCTAGGATGCGAAGATCACTAGACTGTAATAGAGCTTTGTGGCTCAAGAAAATAGAGAGGCTTATTCTTAGCTAGCAAAAAAGATAAAATCTTTTTGTCCATAGTGAAATATTCACTATTATCACAACCCCCATCTTGTCATCTGTCTCGTGTTAGGCATGAGCTAGCTCACACTATTTTACTATTCCGCATAAAGCATGAAATTAAACTTTTCTTTTTTCTTTTTTATTATTATAAAAGAACTTGTTGGATTGTGGGACTCATTTAGATGCTTTGTTTTAGTTCAAGAAATCTCCTTTAATTGTATATGAAATATGGTCTTATGGGTACTCAGCTGTGTTGTCCTCCCTAATGCGTGTAGAAGTGAGGAAAAAAGAATCAAATATACTAGCATGATGCTTGCTTATATTTATGTTATCATCTCTATTCATGTCACTTCAATCCCATATATCTACTGTTCTTTCCAGCTGGTCCAAAAGCTGCATGCGCTGGTTGTGCTGGGTTTGCGGCATTCTCAGTTTTGATAGAGAAGTTCCTAGAAAGGCATACGTGACAGACATCCTGCTCTAGTTTTGCAGATGCTTGTTGATTCCAGTTTGGATAATACGAGTTAGGCTGGCAATCACATTTACAATTTTAAGCATCGAACTTCCATTTTTGGCTCGAGTTCATAATTTTTCTTCAGCAGTGAAAGGGGAATACCATTGAAATTATAGCACTATTTATATTTCTTGAATTTTCTGTTTGTTAGTACTTAGTAACAGTCTTTTCAAGTTTTCATACTGATGAGTCCCCTGTGGATGCATCTACAAAATTTTACTCGAGAAAGTGACATCAAATGTGCTTGTGGATATTTTATTCTTGTTGAAAGATCTTTCAGGCGTTAGAGTTGAAGTGTGAAGTGTATACCATTTCTGGAGGTCGTAACGAAAAAAAAAAAAAAAGGATGCATCGGAAGCTGAAGCTTTGATGCAAGTTAAACAGTAAAAAGAAAAAGGGAAAAACAAAAGAACAAGCTGATATCATTTTGCTTTCTGCGAGTCTTTAAGACCAGGATGATAGCAGATATATTCACTATATTTCTTGTATTTGGCATGTTGCCATAAGTGTACGAGAGTATCCAGATTTAAATTTGTCCCAACTTTTACACCTTATATCAAACAAATGAATTTTACAAAATTTTTATGAAATTTATTTAGAAATTCATATTTTTATGTTTAAAATGAACGAGAATGTAGATTTTAATTTTAGAAATTTAATTCCTTAGAATTAGATATGATTATGTTAAATTTCATAAAAAATGGGTGGAATTTTTAAATTAATTTCACAGTACTAAGCCATTCATTTTTTTATGACACATAGCCCTTCTCCTTTGCCAAATCTGTTTTTTAAATTTCTCTTATTTATTTATCAAACTTGATCAAAATAATTTAAATTTTTTATTTTTTTAGAAATTGTGTTTTTCCATTTTAATGTTTTTTATTTTTTATTTTAGTATTTTTTTTACTATTGAAGAGGGAAATTTTCGTTAAATATACATTTATCATAAAAAGGAAATTCAATAATTTTATTAATATTAATAAAAATATAAAAATTATGTCGCATCACATAAATATAATTATTATTTACTATTTATTTTTGTGAAATTACCATTTCAAGTATATTTTACGAAACAAAAGCAAATGAATTTTCAATCATGAATTTATTCTATATATAATTATGTAAAATTTAATTAAATTAAATATTTTCAATTAATCATACTAAATATGAATAATTCATTTACATTAAAATTTATTTGCAAATGAATTTCACATTTTTAATTTATTTATATCAAATGGAGCATAAGGGGTAATTTTAAATTTATTATTTAAACTTATTTTATTTTTTTATGAATAAAGTGTTTAAATTAATAACTTTTTAAGATTGAGTTCATTTTGCCGAATAGGAATATAGAAATGAATTATTTTACCTTATCATTTCGTTTCATTCATTTTCTAATTTCTTATTTTCCTTTTTTTTATAATATTTTATTTTTCTTAATTTTATTGATTTCAATTTAGGATATTGAAGCATTGTATTAGAATTATTTTATATTTTTCTGAAGAAGATATATAAAAACATGAAAAATGGAAAGAAAAAAACAAGGGAAATGAAATTAATGTTGATGTATGATACTATTTGTTGAGTAAAATTGTCTATTTCTGAGAGAAAATTCTACACCTAATTAAAGTTAAATTGAAGAATAAAAGAAAAGAAAAGAAAAATCCAGATGCCCAATTTATAATTATTTCAAAATCTTATTATTTCCATGTTAATGTTTGGTTGCCTATGGCCTGGTTTTGCAATAGCCTCTTGCGATTACGAAAGGAGTAAGATGATTGGGTCTATTAGGAACACTACCATTGATGCATTGCCAAGATTGTTTTTGGACTGAACTTTGAAAATTTTGATGATGGGAGCTTTCTCACGTAAGTTCTCTCTTGGAGGTAGCAAATGATCCCATAGTCTAGCGGCCAGCGGTGATGCTTCGAGACCTTTGCTCCAGGTTGGATTCTTGCCCAATAGTTATATAGTAACTGATTGCAAAAAATGAAAAAAAAAAAAAAGAAAAGAAAAGAATGAAAACTAAACTGAACCAAGTTTATTCGGTTTGGTTAATTTGACACTTCAAAATTTTGGTTTTATTTGAGAAAATTAAGAATTTCTTAGACTGCCTTTGATTTTTTTTAATCCAAAAATAAATAAACTTAAATTGGGATTTGGTTCAATTTCAGTTCGATCTTTTATACTATTTTATGCGTTAGGTCAATAATATGTACAAGCAAATCTACATATTTATATAAAGCTTAAACAAATAAAAAATATTTTAATGGTGCGGAAGAATCTGTGTTGGCTTCTTCTACTCTGTGTTTTTGTAATGGTGCGGAAGAATCTTAATTTATCTGTTTCGAGATTGTGTTGTCGTCACTTCTTGGTGGCAGCAGTGGTGTGTTCCTCAGGAATTTTTCCTTCATTCCCATGCAGTGGATTGGCTAGATTTTAATTTATCCTGACAGGTACCTGTTCCTTTTGGTTTTGCTTGGTGTCATTGGTTCTTGACTGCAGTTTGGTGAACTTGGAAGGCTAGGAATTTGCGTGTCTTTCAGAGTTAGGTTCTTGAAAATTAAAAGTTAAAAATTTATTATATTATTTATCTTAAATTATTTAAAAGATAAAATTTTATTTATGTATAATTATTTACCATCTATTAATTATATGTGCTATGTATCCAAATTTTTTATCAAGAGGGCCACTACGATGGATGCAATACAATTTTTTTTTTTTTTTTTTTTTTTTTACCATATGCCCATTATATTAAGCCTAATTTTACTTTTGCCATGTCAAACCTATAAGAGGAACTGCTTCTGAGGGAGATTCCACAAAAGAGTCGAATACTCAATTTTTTATATAAGAGACCTAAATCATTTCTACTCAAATCTAATTTAACTTCTTTGTTGTAATAGTTTAGATAATTTTTTCTTTTAAAGATTCATTAACCTCAATGGCAAATATATAAAATTTTGATATCAGATTCTATTCATTATCTAAGAAAAATATTTACATAGCTTTTTTGGTTTAAATTTTATTTATTAAATTATTTTAACAGCTTTGTTATTTGAAAAATTCAATATTATTGTAATTTTTCTTTTTCTTTTAACCGAAAAGATGGATCATATATTATTAATATCATTTAAAAGAACGTAATGGAGGGTTAGAGACCAATTTCATCATATCAATCAAAGAATTAGTAATCCGATCAAGTTTGTGGGCTATTAAATTCGATGATTTCCTTGCAAAAATGAAAGATATTGATGTGAACTTTCTAGAAAGAGCCTTAGAATCATGAAGAATAAAACTCAAATACGAAATATATTGATTTCACATCATATAATAACAATTCAATGATGGCATCAAAACTCCCCTCCTAGACCTTAAATGTTGAGAGGGATAAAAATAGAAATTAGAAAAAAAAAAAAAAAATTAAAGTAGATAAATGTGCCAATATATATCTATATTTTAAAAAATACAGATAAAATATGTAGGAAAACAAAATTCAATTATTGAAAAATTTTGGGGCCACCATGCCTCTAATACTATGTTTGGAAAATGAAAGAAGAAAAATAAAAGAGGAAGGAAAATAAGAAAGTATTGTTACTATTTATTTTTCTCTCAATTTTTCATCCTATGTTTGGTTTGAAAGAAAAATAAATACAAGAAAGAAAAATAAATACAAGAAAGAATCTTCATTTTCTTTCTGATTTGAAGAGATTGTGTATTTTTGTGGGGTCGGAAGGATTTTAAGTATTATTTTAGTTCCTTCCATATTTTCTTTTAGGTATCCAAATAAGGAAAAATTACTTTTCCTAGTTATTTTCCACCCTAATTTTCCTTCTTCCATAACAATCTTTCTTCCAAATCAGCTGTAAGTTTGACGTGTGGTAATACTCTGCGGTGGGTTTGGTATGGTATGATTAATGATTTTCATTAAATGATCTAAAGCTACATGGTCCCTGGTATCTAGTACCTAGTGCCTTCGCCGCAGTAATACATTAATTTTCCTAGTTATTTTCCACCCTAATTTTCCTTCTTCCATAACAATCTTTCTTTCCAAATCAGCTGTAAGTTTGACGTGTGGTAATTCTCTGAGGTGGGTTTGGTTTGGTATGGTATGATTAATGATTTTCATTAAATGATCTAAAGCTACCTGGTCCCCAGTATCTAGTACCTAGTGCCTTCGCCGCAGAAATACTTAACTAGCAGTAAAGAAATAGTTGGGATATAGTAAATTAACTTATTATAAATATGCATGAAATGTGACGCAACAGAACACAATTAATCATAGTTTTGTATAGCAGTGGAGATGGATAGTATGATGCAGTTTCTTGAGCATAAGTCTGTTTTAGTCACAGGCGCAACTGGATTTCTTGCAAAGGGTACGTTCTCAATGTATAATCTGAAACAAGAAAATGTTTACGTTCTAATTATTTTCTTGTCTAACCAAACGCAGTTTTTTTGGAGAAGCTGTTAAGGCTACAACCAAATGTGAAGAAGCTTTATCTTCTTTTAAGAGCTGCAGATACTTCTGCAAATCAGCGGTTCTATGATGAGGTTGTTATTTTAATTTTGCATATTTTCTTGATTATTTTTTGAACAAAGGGTTTGAATTATATAATATTAGATATTCATTTTCCAACAGTTATATAAAAATAAAGTATACAGTTACTTTCCTTAAGAGTGGCTTTAGTGCAACCGCAATCTCTGCAAACGCAGGGAGAAGGATATGGAGGTGTTGAATCGGTTGATACAAATAACTATATAAACTTCAAGATATATTATGTAAAAAACATTAAAGAATGTTAAATATAAAAACCCGTTTTAACTCCATGCATGAATAGGTTGTAAATGAGTTGAATTGAACTCTAGTGAACTTGGTTTGAGGATATGCTCAAGCTTAGAAATTCAAATTCGAGCTCAGCTCGTTTAAAAATAGCCAAAACTCGAGCTTAGCTCGGGCTCGATTCGATGATTATAAATGAGCTGATCTCTAGTTTGAGATTGAAATCTGTCAAATAAAACGATGTTATTTTAATATAAATCGCTTATTAAGCTAGCTCTTATGAGCTCAATTCGACTTAATAAAGTTGGCTGGTGAGTTGACTGTGAGCTTAACTAGGTTACAATGGCTTATGATGCAATGAATTGAGTTTTTATCGAGCCGAGCTTCTAGCAGCTCATGAGCAACTTGTCTCGTTTACAACTTATGAATCCCCCTAGCTGCATTATCAATCATTGCTATAGTCCACAAATGTTATAGATATTGAACTTTCACTTTCACATTATAGGTGATAGGGAAGGACTTGTTTAGGGTGGTAAAGGAAAAATTGGGTGCAAATCTAAATTCTATTATCGCGAAAAAGATTGCTATTGTCCCAGGCGATGTCAGTAATGAGGACTTGGGGGTGAAAGACTCTTCGTTGAGAGAAGAAATGATTAATGATTTGGATTTTATCCTTAATTTTGCAGCCACTACCAGATTTGATGAGAGGTAATTAATTTGTTGATATTCACTTTAATGGTTGTTTTATTTTATTATTTAATATTTTTCACTTTCCAATGAACTTTTGTGGTACAGATATGATGTTGCACTTAGTACCAATACATTGGGAGCTAAGAACGTTTTGTGCTTTGCCAAAAATTGCCTCAAACTGAAATTGCCTGTTCACGTATCTACAGGTTGGTACAGAGAATTTTAGTATTTTAATAATTTGGAAGGATGTATGAGATTAAGTCTGTTAGATTTGCAAAAGATTTTAAAATCTCAATGATATTTAATTTGGATTTTTTTGGAGTCTATGGAAATCGTGTAGTATTTAATTCAGACTCTTATAAAATCTATAAAAATCTGATAATATTTAATTATCACTTTTGAAAGTCTGTACAAATTATCAATTTTGAACGTCCGTACAAATTTAATGGTATTCAAAAATTATTGATTTGGAAGAATTTTATAAAACTATCGATTTCATTATATTTTAGAATGCTAAGTATGAATAAAAGAGTTGTTCATAAATCTATCATCTGATCCAAAAATTTTAAAAACCTTCTAAAATCTAAGGCTTTAATCCAATACACCCTTAAATAAGGATGAAAGCGGGCGGATAAACAAGAATTTCAAACTGCTTGTACAAGTATCTGTTTAAAATTTCATTAATCGTATCCATTCTAAACTCATTTAAATACCCGTTTTAAATACTTGTGTTTGAACAATTTAAATTTTTACTATCTGTATCTATACAAACCCGTTTAAAGTATCTACAAAATGGATAAGGTATCCGTGAATCTTAATTATTCAAATTTGAATTTATTTAGAATACAGTTTTTTATTAATAATAGATAAGGTATCCATAGACACCCACTACCGAACGTATTTAATATAACGGGTAATGGGTAATGGGTATCCAAAGATCTATACTTATACCTATACTCTACTTGTATTCGTTATGAGTTCTGATTTTACGATCTATATCTATTGCGGATAGTAATTTCATTATCTATATCCGTTCCAAATTCATATATAAATACCAATATTCTCTTTAAATAGATCGGAGTGGAGTGAGTATCTTAAAATATCCATACCACTTCCATTCCTACTCTTTAAAGTGTAAAACATTGCATTAATTATTAGATTAGTTTTGAATTAATTCATGTTCTGAGAAGTTGATATTTCAATAAAAAAATTAATATTAATGTCGTTGCAAATTTTTCAAAATTAATTTGATTATTTATTGGATTTTTTATGCTTTGGTTTCAATAAAAATGATTTAATCAAATTAAAAATTAAAAAAACTTTGAAATAGTTGAAGAATTGAAGAATACAATATGCCATTATTATGGCCAAACCACCAGGTTTCGTGAGCCTCAAGCGGTAGGCCGTGCATCAAGCCTGTCTCGTTGCATGTTGCCTCCTTGTGCGAATTGATTTCCTATGAAACAGTCACCGTTCAGTCAAGGAATGAGAAGTATGTGGTCTTCCGACTACATTGCGATTGTGCTGGGAGCACAGGATGACTGCCGGTGGCTCTACTTATTGCATCTCTTTCACTGTTGGCAGTGAAAAGGTTTAAATAAAGAAAAAATGTTTTTGGAGAAGAAGACATATTTTACCTTTTAGTCCTTCATTGTTTTTCAATTAGATTTTTAAATTAATTTTGATTAGATATATAAAAATAATTGCAATTCCATGAAAGTAAAGAAAAATCTATAAAGATAAAATTTTACAAATTCCATAAAACTCAATAATTTTTTTAAAATCTAACACAATCCTAATCTAATACACCCTATTAGTTCTTTTTAGATTACATGTAGAGGAAGATCAAATGATAAATTTTAATCTCTAATTTGCGGTATATTGTTGTACAATCATACATCCATGTAAGACTGAACATAAATTCGTTACATGGATAAAACCGAACCAAACTAATTTCAGTTAATTAGGTTCAGTTTGATTTTGCAGCTTACGTTTGTGGGGAAAGTTCAGGGCTTGTAATGGAGAAACCATATCAATTGGGTGAGGCACTCAATGGTGTCAAGGGATTAAATATTCAGGAAGAGAAGCAATTGATTCATAGAAAATTAAATCAACTTCAACGTGAGGGAGCTACAGAAGCAAACATTAAAAAGGCTATGAGAGATATGGGGACTGAAAGGTAATTTTCAATTAATTTTGCTTAGCTATTTTATTTTTTATGTGTCCCTATTCAGCATATATAGCATTTAGTATTTTGATCGACCGAAAACATTATCTCGATAACATAACATTTATATACTAAGTTGAGAGAAAAAATTATTAAATGTTTAAACAGTTGCGAACGACTAAAATATTGAGCATTGACTGATCGACGACATAAAATGAGAATTATTAATTAAAAAAATAAAGCTACTAACGAGCAAACGATGATTAACGATAAAAAATGAAAGATCGATTGACCCCTCCTTTTTTGAAATTTTATATTAAAATATATGTAATTTATTCAAATTAATCAATAAATTTCAATTTATTTCTGCCTTTGACCTTTCTTTTTTCTAAAAAGTTATACGTTGACACGGATAAAAATGTTTCTACCTTTTTGTCCAATTTATATACACTAACGTAGCCTTAAAATTGTTATTATATTAGAGCAAAAACCTATGGATGGCCCAACACATATGTATTTACCAAGGCAATGGGAGAAATGGTTATAGGGCATTTGAAGGCAAATCTGCCGGTGGTGATCATACGTCCTACGATGGTTACCAGTACTTGGAGAGAACCTTTCCCTGGTTGGATTGAAGGTACAAGGTAACTATTGAAAATATATTCAAGATAATTAATAAATTTTCTTCAACTTGTATTAATATTCATTTATAATATTCTTTTCTTTTTTTTTTTTTTTTTAACATATGAAAGAATGATTAATTATACATATCTGTGTGGTTGCAGAACCATCGATGCCTTGACTGTTGGCTATGGCAGTGGAAAAGTGTCGTTCTTTGTTTGTGATCTTACAACATTACTTGATGTGGTGAGCAAAAGACAATAAATATATCTTCTGACATTTCGATATTATTTAGCAAATAGCTTTTAGTTATTGTTGCCTATTTTATGTTTTTTCTTTTTATCAATATATAAAATGATTTTAAAATTTTTCTTCAAAAATCTTTTCCACAAGTAATTATTGGTCTTAGTTTCTTCAAAAACTAATTAGATTTGGTATATGCAGATACCGGCAGATGTAGTGGTGAACACAACAATAATAGCGATGACCGTTCATGCAAATAATGAACCATGTCATGTGGTTTATCAAATAGGATCATCAAAAAGAAATCCTATAAGATACTCTAATTTCAGAGATTACTTGTACTTTTACTTCACAAACAAACCATGGATCCTCCAAAATGGGAAGCCAGTCAAGGTTGCTAAACCTACGGTTTTGACCACTATGGCTAAGTTTCACAGATATATAGCATTTCATTATTTGCCTTTGTTAAAGGTACGTTCATAATTCTCCTATCTATTCGTGAATTGCATAAGAATTAACTTTTAAAAAAAAAATGTTTTATTTTATAAGCCGAACAATCTGGGCCCGAACCTATTTATCATTGAGCTTGTTTAATAAACAAATAGTGCTTGAGCTTTGAAATTGCAATTTGCCAAACATAGAAGAAGATAGCCCTAAAATTGTTATTGCCAATGAAATGTCTTGCTATCTATTGTATTTTATGCTAAATATTTTTGTTCTTTTCAAAATAAAATTTTTGCAGGGTCTAAAATTGGCAAACACAATGTCTTGCCATTATTTTCAAGGCACATATAACAATCTCAACAGAAAAATCAAATTTGTGATGCGATTAGTTGAGTTGTACCGGCCATACCTATTTTTCCATGCAACGTATGTAATTTCTGCTTAATATTTACTACAAAATTTAAATTGTTTACAAATACGTACTTGCATTATTAAAAATCAATCTTCCTTTTTTCTTTTTTTTTTTTTTTTTTTTTTTTTTGCAGTTTTGATGACTCGAATACATATAAGTTACTGAAAGCAGCTGAAGACAATGGTATGGAGACGAACAACTTTTTTTTCGATGTTAAATCTATTAATTGGGATGATTACTTTATAAATACACATATTCCTGGTATTGTAAAATATGGTTTTAATTAATAATTCCCTTGAAATCGAAGAATATCTTATATGTACTAGAAGTCTATCTTTCTAATCTATGTAGGAGTTCATTTTTCCAATTAGAATATTTTATATAATTACTTATGAATAATAATAATACTCGTATTCTTTTCTTTATTATCTCTTTTTTATTTTTTAATTATTTTATAACACCTTATCAACATGATTTTGTTATATTGCTCCAATCTT
The DNA here is from genome assembly GCA_947857235.1 of Jatropha podagrica. Taxonomy (NCBI): domain Eukaryota; kingdom Viridiplantae; phylum Streptophyta; class Magnoliopsida; order Malpighiales; family Euphorbiaceae; genus Jatropha; species Jatropha podagrica. The sequence continues at coordinate 73,431 of CANUEP010055535.1, read as the reverse complement.
CTTTCTACCGTTTTTTTTATCAAATGGCTGAAATAGAAAAAAAAAAAAAAAAAAAGATAAATTGATCAAATCACCTAAAGGAAGTATAACTTGTGATTTACAATTTGTGAATTTAAATTTATGCATGAAAAGGGAATTCTTTATGTATTATTGAGTATTATATTGATTTCATTAATCATGTTCAAGTATTCAATTATACTGATTTGATTAATTATGTTTAATTCAAATTTGATTAATGAAAGAACAAAGCCAATCAGCACTCTTGGTTTGAAAGCAATAAGAGTAACAAATGGCGTAAACCGCTGTGGTCTTCACATTTCTCGTGTTCTATTTTACTCGTAATAAATCATACGCAGCCAACCAGCATCTACAGAATCAGCATCAAGAAAGAATCTAATCTCAAGCCCGTAGAAGCTGCAAAAGCATCCTCTGCTAAACAATCTGCAACACCATTGACCTCTCTGTAAATCTTGATTAAATGAACCTTCCATTGCTTGCTCAGTAGGTTACGAATCGCGCCAACTAAATTACTCAGTCGAAAGGAGCTATGCATGTTGCCATGAATGATATCAATTTCACTTTGAGAATCTATTTGCACAAGTAATTGTTTCCAACTCTGATCCCAAGGAATTCATTTAATTCATTTAAAAATTTATATTTTTATGGAATTCCATGTAATTTTATGAAATTCATTTAGAAATTTATATTTTTGTGTTTAGAATGAAAAAAAAAAAACATAGATAATGTCAATTCTAGGAATTCAATTTTATAGAATTAAATATAACTACATCAAATTTCATAAAAATTAGTGAAATTTCCAAATGAATTCTACAAAACTGAACACTCTAATTTTTTTTTTTTTTTACGAAACAGTCACCATTCAGTCAAGCGATGAGAAGTATATGGTCTTCCGACTATATTGTGACTGTTCTGGGAGCACAGGATGGCTGCCGGTGGCTCTACTCATTGCAGGTCTTTCACTGTTGTCGGTAATAAATAAAGAAAAAATGTTTTTGGAGAAGAAAACATATTTTACCTTTTGGTGCCTCATTGATTTTCAATTTTCAATTAGGTTCTTAAGTTAATTATGATTGGATATATAAAAATAATTGTAATTCCATGAAAGTAAAGAAAAATCTATAAAAATAAAATTCAACAAATTCCATAAAACTTTATGTAGAATTCTGGTGGAATATGTGGAAATCTTAGAAAATCTTTAAATTTTGTCAAACTCAATAAAATTCTTTTAAAATTTAACACAATCCTAATCCAATAAACCCCATTAATTCTTTTTAGATTACATGTAGAGGCAGATCATGGATAAATTTTAATCTCTAATTTAATTTATACAAGACTAACATGGGTTGTCTCAGATTTATTGTTATAATCAAAATACAGATTTTTGATACATAAATTCTTGTTATAGTGCAAATAAGTTCCACAAGTCTGAAACCTCTAATCTATCCCCAAAAATTTCAAGGAACAATTCTTGGGAAATCGCAGAGTTGAAAATGATTATTTTGTGGTATATTGTTGTATAATCATACATCCATGTAAGATTGAACATAAATTTGTTACATTAATAGTCAGGTTTGATAATAAGGAAGTGAGATTTAATTTGTCTTTAAAGGCATTCTATTCTCTACATGTAGGCTTTTTTCTTCAAAAGATGTAACTTCCAATGAATTTTTCTCGTAATCTAATTTGTACTCCTCTTCTTGATATGTATTAGCCATTAAGTTTAAAAATTGCTCTCGTTGTACCTCTGAATTTTTCGTTGTTTCTTGTTAAAACTCCTACGAGTTTCATTCATAAATTTCATATAACATTTATTGAGGGCATCAATCAAATCCTTAATTGCATTCTCCTTTTTCTCTTCATCCTCAAAATTTAGAGGGTATTTGTGATTCCAACCCTACAGCAAAGGATCCCAATGCCAACAGTAGTCAAAATTCGCCATATCATTTAATATGTGAACCACATCTTCATAGCTACTTTCTAAAAAATGAATACCGGTTGACAAAAATCCATTATTTACCCAAGTTCTTGTTTTTTCATCTAATTCAAAATAAAATATGTAAGTAAGATATTTATTTGTAAAATTATGATAAAGAAATCTCTCCAACAATCTATTAAATCTTGTCCAAGTGACACAAAATGGCTCAAAATATGCGACTATTTGTCAATAAAACATCACAAAATATTTCGCAAGAAAATAAAAAAATAAAAAAAACAAATTAGAAAAACTACAAATACTATAAGTGAATACTTCAATTAACAGACAAAAATAAAAATAAAAAAATGTCTAAATTAATAATAGGTTAATTGGTATTGATATTGGTAATGCCAATCTCCAACATGACAGCGATTTTTCGTAAGTGTGGAAAATCGCAACATGTAATAAAGAGTGAGTAGAGTATCATCCCACAAAAATTATATACCAAGTACCAAAATTATTTTAGCCTACTATTATTTAAACGATAATAAAGAGAATATTTGTAAAAATAAAATAAAACAGTAGAAAAGAATTCAAGCAAGAATATTTGATGAAAAGAAATTAAAGTTTAAAAGTTACTAGGGATTTTGACTTCACTTAATTCTATCCAATTTATTTTATTAGTTTGCTAATCAATTTTAATTGTTCAAATAGGAAAAACAACTCTAAAATCACTAACAAACTCTCATGATGTATTGTTAGCTATTTTAATCTCATCTAATTATCTATCTCCTAAGAGTGCAACCAAATATGAATTGAATCATTAAGTTTTATGGTTTGTTCAAAAATTCATAACATAAGGTCGTTAAATTATGAAAACCCCCATGAGTCAAATCATATGGCTTATGCATCAAGTTATTACTCCAATGTAATTTAGTACATTTTTCTTATCAAAAACCATTCTTCCGATAGTAATTGATGAAATAAATTAATTTAGGGGAAAACTCTGTCTGAAAGCATTAAGTTCAATAATAAATTATATCTTGAAAAAAAAAAAATCTAATATCATAAATTAAAGTAGAAGTTAAGCTACAATAAATTCCTAGTATGAGAGTTTAGTTCGAAATAGTAATTAAATAAAACTCAATTAAATTTAAAAATAATTTCATAATCAATATGAATTATTGAAAATAAAACAAGATTAAGATTTTAGAGATAAAAAATAGTCAAACAATAGCATAGACGGTTCTCTTGATTCTTTACACAACTTGAATGCTTGAAATCTTAAAAAGAAAGAAAAAAAACTAAGAAAAGAGTAGAACGAAGATCTAAGATTCGATGATGTGATTGTTGTGGTGATCTCTCTTTATATAGATTTCGTAGGGTGTTTTTAAATCTGAGTAGAAAACTAGATGGTTTAATTAGGAAGATGTATTATCTGAGTAGGCAATTGATTTTGTATTAGATTTCTTCCTAACTAGGAGTCCTCTTTCACCAAATTGGGCTAAAACAATGCTAAGGTGGATCATTTTATTATTATCATACAGTCTCATGCACAGACCATGCCCATGCTTCAAATCTACACAGGCTAAATAGCTAAATAGCTAAACTCACCCCAATTGAATTTTCAGCTTTCTTGATAACATGGTCGTGGCGTTTGACACGGCCTGACCGTGTACTTAACTGACCTGACCATGTTGAGCTTTTGATTCTAAATTTCAGCTACAATCTTCTTTGATGCAGATTTTGGCTGTTTTTCTGCTAAAAACCCTTCAAATCAAATTTATTAAGAATAAAAAAACTTAATTAAAAATATAAATAAATCTAAATAAAAACCAATCAAAGTAATTAAAAATATTAAAATTTCTAATAAAAACTAAGTTAAAAATACTATAAAAATATGTCTTATCATTCACCATTAAAATTTTCTTCCCTTCTCTCTATTGAAGAACAAAATTAAGCATGTAGATACATGGAGGGGCTGATTCTTATCTCGTATGGCAGCCCCTCCTTATATCTTTAGTTTTGTTGTAAATTTTTTATTTTTTTATTAAATAAATTATTATGTTTATTCTGACATAGATTTATATTATTTATATTCCTACTACTATTGTGTTTTATCTCTATCTTGTGTAGAGTTTATAATTTCTTCATTTTATGCGGATTTTTGTTTTATTGTTTGCATTTATTTGGATTATTTGGATAGATTATAATTTGTGGAGAAATTTTCATTTATATAATAATTTTCGTCTTTTAGAGCCTTGTAGTGCGACATGTTTCTCCATTGGATTTAGTGATTCAAATCTTTTATGTTTGTTTATAAGCAACTAATTCATTAATAAATTACGCTATGTATATAAGATATGAGGAGTTCATCTTATCAATTACTTTTGAAGATCTATTCATTTTCTTCAAGTTCACCTTCTATTTTAATTAGGGTTTTTTATTAGATCAACGAATAATAATTATTTTATATTTTTTGTTCCATATCCAGTCTTCAGGAGGGGGTTCATGTTCACATGTAACATTCATATTGATTTGAAGCTTTTAATAAAATCATAATATTATCTTAGAAAAAAAAAAAAGGAGAGAAAGACGTATTAATGATTGAAACAAAGATTTACTACACATGTAAATGTCATATATCAAAACAAGCACACCAATTATTCAATTATGTATAACAAATTTTCCTTTTACAGCCCTTTGGAAATTTTCATTTCAATCACATCCTAAGATTCAACATATAAAAAGTACACAAGATCGACCCTTGAATTTATACTATTGTTTCTCAATTCAAATTTTTGTGCACACATAAAATCTAGTTTCTAGGTTGTAATAGAGAATAAATTAAAACATAGACCACATTATAAACTAGAATAACATAAACATGTACTTGTCTTTAGTGACCAGCTCCTGGACTTGGGACAGAATTAATTAAGATTCTATCAATCTTGGAAAGGTGAGAGACTATTAGCTTTTCATAGGCAGCAATTGCATGGACTCTATCATTAACGGAAGGGGGTGGATTGAGGTCATTGCCCTTAAGAGGGACACTCAAAGCAGAAGAATTGCCCTTAAACGAAGTGGTTTCTCTCTTGTCCATGTCCAACATCTTTCTTCCTTCAAAACAAGGTACATTATGACAAATCAGCACAAAAAGAAGAAGAACAACAATGCCTAAGGTTTTGCTTACACGAACCATGTTTTGTAATATTTACTAGAACCTTGTACTAACAAAGTTAATAGATATTTGGGTTATGTAATAGAGAAGATGGAGAATACTGAGCAGAGGGAGTTTGCTATTTATAAGATTATTAAAGGTAAGAATCGTGAGGTTTAAGTAATTTAGAGTTTGGTTGAGTTAGTGCATTTGAAGTTAACAAAATTCTTGGTGGGATTTGGGCCAAAGCATTTGGGTTAGGTATGTTTGAACAAAGTATATTCTGGCCTTCCCTTTTCTTGCTAGATTTCATTCATTTTTGTCACACTAAATGCTTGGGTTTAGCAAGGTAAGTGAAAATAAAAAATTGTGTAATCTAGTTGATAAGGATATGGGATCTGGTTTTTCTTCTCAAATAGAGTAATTTAACTCTGCTAGATAATACCTCCACTAATAATATTCTTATATATATATATATATATATTACAATAAAGGAAATAGCGTCTTTAGTGTCACCTCAAATTGAAATTGTTCAATTAGATAAGGAAAAGAGAGGCTTTCATGTGATTTAATCCTGGTGATGATGCTAGTTCGAACGGATGAGTGCATTTGATATACCAAATTAAGTTTTTCTTCTTCCATTTACATTAAATTGTTGACGTAAGATTCTTTATTAGTTTCAATTGCTGACAATAGAAAAAGAAATCCACAAATTTGACAATTAACAGTATCATTAGAAAGAATATCTGTTACGTATAAGTCTTCACCATGTGAACCTCACAGTACTGTTTATGAACATTGAAGATCCAAATTATCCATGCCTTTTTTTTCTTGAAATTAGTGGCTGATGGCCGATCAGATATAGTTGGAGTTCGATAATAGTTTTTCAAGCAGCTTTTATCATTTAGCAATTGAAAGGTTAATGTTCCGTTTTGTGAAAAGTTAAGTTATATAATATTTAATTTTTAACGTTCCATGAAAAAATTACTCAGATAATATTATTAAATCGGATAATATATTTCAAAATAGCTAATTTTGTCGTAATCTTTACAAATTCTATGAAAGATTAAGGAGTGACAGGTCTCTGGATTTGAGTCTTTTTCATCATAAAAGCAAAAGAAAGGCTACTTCATATTATATAATTCACATTATTTCATGTCTCGATTTGGCCTCTTATGAATGGAAAATAAAACAAAGAAATTAGTGGTACGAGAATTATATGTAGTTTGAGTTTAATACACACCCACAAAGAAGGGCGAAGAGTTTTAATTATAATTAAATTCTGAGCCAGATTAAGCGGTTCGTATAATAGGATCCGGATACTGATAGTTAAAAAAAAAAGAGCAGATTATGACTAGAATTTTTTGTCTATCTAATCTTTTTCCATTGTTTTAGTGACTTTAATTAATATTGTATAATTTATTTATTTGTTATTGTTTCTAGTGATTTTTACTAATAATATATAACTCTATTTATTCTTTTTTCTGATTTTGAGGGTGTCCTCATACCACTTTGAGTATGAGATTAATCTTATTTTGAAGTCTGTAACTGTCCCTCTCTAATATTGACTTCTCCATCTTTGGAAGATCATCCATTGAACACAAATGCATCTTATCAATATATATATATATATTTGTATTTGCTTTGAAAGGTTATTTTGAAAATTTTAAACTAAATAAACTATATAGAGTATTTCAATTGTTTGGATACTCATAAAGCTTTGATTTTATCTCAATTTTTGGAACCCAATATGTTTGATATGGTTTGAATACATTTTCAAAATCAAATCAAACCAAACTATAAATACTCTTTATTCAATAGGTCAAACACCACATAAATGACTACATGAATTCTTTTCACTTACATGTCGGGGCTCTGTTTAAAGTCAAACTCAGCAACTCGAGCTTCGTCTGGATTTTGAATCCACTCAGACTAATTAAGCCTTCCAAAAATTGTATTTTATATCCATTTTACCAATACGCTTAGATTTACGATATGTATCATAGGCATGGATTTGAAATTTTCATTTTGAATTTCAAATCACTCTTATATGCACGATACCATTTGAATATAAAATTTGGAACCACTTCTTTCATTTAAAGTGATAGCTGACGAGTACTGAGAAATTGCAAATGCAAATCATTCCTGAAAAGGGCAACATCCTAACTCTATTTGGCGTGTTAAGAGTCAAAGAGAGTGAATTCTGCCTAACTTTAGTATTTAAGGAGTCAATGGAGTAGAAGAAAGTATTTGGAATTTGGACTTTGGACTAAAATGTGCTTCAGATCTGGATGTGGATTTGAAAAATTCATCATTCTTGTACGAGACTTTTTATTGAAAAAGACACCAAAATATAATTGCTCAATGAGCACTATTGGCAAACAGAAAAAGAGAAAAAGAATGTTGGCAGATTACACTTTGAAGACGAATGTCATGGGGAAAAATGTGTCAAACCTCTTTAACAGAAACTTGCAGGAAAAGAAAATCTGGAACCTCAAGAAATCCAGACACTAGTCATATGTCTTCATCTATAATGTACAGTCATGTGTGTTTCCGCGTTTCAGAACTACTTCCACCGATCTACTTCTTCATACATATTGTTTCTCTGTGTAAAATTATATTTTAAAATTAGGTGAAAGCCGGCTCTTTATGCGAGTTGTTTCATTATTTTATCATCGTAAATTATATTAAGAGTTATCTTTTTACGTAGATAAAAAATAAATATTTATTAAAAAGGTAATGATATAACTTTAGAGAAATAAATAAAGATATTATAAAAGATATACTAAAATATGGTAAACACGACATACATACAACACAAAACTCCTAGACAATAGTTAAATTGTTTTGCAAAACTGTAAATTTGAAAGACATATACAAAAGTTTCATCTGCTTTCGAAATTTTTGCAAATAAGCATAAACACAATGGTAAAAATATAAAATTAATATAAATAAATGGAAAAAATAAATAATCAAATAAAAAACTAAAAAAAATTTAAAAATTCAAATATCAATATAGATGAAAAAATTAAAAATTCAAAAATCAATTAAGCACTAATTTTGAAACTTAAAAAATATCTTAAATTATCAAATAAAAAGTTTGAAAATTGAATATAAATAGATATAGATAATTATCGTAAATGAATATTAATTTTAAAATATAATCATTACATATAATTTTCTAATATTTTGATAAAAAATTAAAATTAAAATCATAAGAATATTAGATATCTCATTTTCTTTTTTAATTTATCAAATGTCGTCTTTTAGGCTCCCCTTATTATTCTAAATGCATTTATTAAATTTAATATTTAGGTTTCTCATTAACCTCCTACTTCAGCAAGCAAAATAAATAAAAAAAAGATAATAATAATAATAATAATTATTATTAATAATTAATATAATTGATCTTTCATTTATAAGCATAAAAACTACACAAATAAATTGAAATAAATTTCTAATAAACATACTCAGTATTAAACAACTAATTGTACAAATATAAAAAAAAAGTTATTGAAATAATTAGGTTTAATTAATATCGGTCATGTTTATTTATCTCTTCTCTTTTTTTGCTTTTATCTTTACCTCTATATCCACTTTTTTCTGTATACATATCATTTAATAAAGTTAAAAAATTTTGAAAAAAAGTAAGGAAAGATAATATCAGAGAATTAAATTAACATTATTGTAGTCGGAAAAAAGATGCAGTAATATATAGAAATTAAAATTGTTATTGTCATTATTTTGCTAATCAAAAACTGAAAAATAACAATAACATATATATGAAAATAAAAAATAACCAAAATCTAGAAAATTGAAAACAAAATAATTGAAAGAAATAACATTAAAATAAGAAGAAAACCACTGTGAAATTAAAAATTGAAATATATATATATATATATATATATATATATATATATATATGTAAGATAAGAAAAAAAATTCAAAAATTTTTAATGTTCTAAATTCAAAACTTTAAAAATTTTAAAGTTTTAAATTCAATAATTCAATAATTTTAAAGTTCTAATTATTCAAAGTTTTAAAATTTAAACATTAGTATATATAGATATGAAAATAGGAACGCTAAAAAATTATGAAAAATTTAAAAATTTATAATAAAAAAAAGAGAAAAAGAAATACTCAAACTAGGGATGTCTGAAAATTTTTTGGTTTCAGAATTATATGTATAAATATTATTTCACCGTTTTCGTTTCCGCATTTTTACGTGTTTTCATTTCACGTTCCTATGCAACATAGGTCTTCATTGCAACATAGTTCAATGAAGGCGAAGGATACAAGGCGAGCGTTCAGAACAATTTTATTAGGGTATGTTCCTCCCCAAGTTCTAACTGCAACAAGACCAACAATTAAATTAGAATAAACACTTTATATGCATCAAACTGCACTATCTTTGACCATTTTGCGTATCAGACTTGGGAAAAATACTCCAACTTTTCACTAATTTCAAAGCATTTCGAAATGTTCAAACATTTATTTGATGCTGGGAATAAACAAGAATAACTATTTCATTTTATTATCAATAACATATGAAGGGCATGTTCATGGAAGTACGATTAATGAGCTAAATTAGAAAATTCATATAAAAACAATAGAGAAACTTATGAGCTAGATGTATCCCTTATGATAAAGTGTCTAACACATAATCAGAAAACAAGTACCATTCAGAATCAGAGATTTCTATTTTCTGGAATTCTTCATACAGAAGCTAAGCTTCCAATTTCTATTAATGATGCAAAGCAAATGGAAAGCTTTATCTTACACCAACAACACGCTTGCTTTACAGTCATAGTAGATAATTTTGAAAAATCCAAGTCTATATGTTCAAATGCCTTCCAACAATCAAGCAATTGACTGAAGTAAGAGAAAATGATAGAAAGGCTCATGATCCTAAACCATTCCTAGTATATTCTAGAAAGGGGAAACCTACTGAGGGCAACAAAGGGAATTCCAAGCACAGAATTGAGGACCAAGAAATGGAGACACGTAAGCAGATTCCCATGAACAGCCTATTTGAAGAATGAAGATGAAAAAGAGAGACATCTTGGTACAATTCAGTTATTTTAGGCAAAGCAATCTGCACGGGCAAACGCCTGGGGGCTGATTCAGCCATTATTTTATCCTTCTTGTTAATCAATTTTCTGTTTCTTCTTCCTTGTAACCACAGTGGATAGTTTTGGTTGATCATTAATCTGTCTCTAGTTTCAACTCTTATACCTCCTCTATTTTTTTTTTTCTTGAACCAAATCAACGTTCTTAACTCTAACAGAAAATGGCATGTACTTTCATCTGTTTGTTATCTTTGAGCAGAGTATATGCAGAATTAATGCACATATATAAGTAGGTTACCATGAAATGTTAGGCTTCATATTTATAACCATTCATAGGCCAACTAAAGATCTTCAGCAAGAAATTCCCAAAATAGGTGGATGAGAAATCGTAAAGCTTCTTACAATAGAGACAAATGTCATGAGCTTGAAAAGGAAATAGAAAGACTTATCATCTGATATCATCCATGGAAAGCCCATCAGTCCTTCTATCAACCAAACTCGGCAACTGTCGAGTGGATTAAAACCTCACAGCAGTTTCTATCCCATTCAAGCAAATAACAATGTCTTCTGCAAAAGAATGCACTGTCCACTTTTGTCCAATGTGAAGAACATTATCTAGACAACAAGTTAAGCAAGCATCTTGATAGTAAGGAGAGGATAAAGGTATCTATGTGCATGCAATAAAGCTATAGAAACTGCTAACAGAACAAAAATTTATCTGATTGGCATAATTTTCATTCATGAAAGTATCAAAGTTTCGACAACATTGGAAGTGCTAGAAAGCTTGTCGCTCTTGCATACCATAGCAATGGCAATACTCCACAAATCTGCATCAATTACATTTGTATTTCCCAGACTATTCAAAACAGACCATAACAAATCCTCATTCCTTTCCTGGCATAACCTATTGACAAATCTATGTATACTAGAAGAATGAGGTGCAAAACCCTTGAAAATCATCTCATCCAAAACAAATGCTGCTTCCTTGAACTGCATCCCATCACAAAGTCCACCAAAAAGGATCCTATAGGACATGACATCAGGAGCACAGCCACGTCTTGGCATATCTTCAAACAAATCATTTGCTTCACTCCATTTCCCATCCTTACACAACTCACCAAGTATCACATTATAACTAATTACATCTGGTTTACATCCCTTCTCAATCATTTCATCCAAAATTTTATAAGCTGTTTCAAAATTCTTATCCTTGCAAAACCCGTTAATCATTACATTGTAAGTCACAGTATCAGGCTTGCAACCATTCGAATTCATTTCCTCCAAAACACCAGGAACTTCTTCTTTCCTTCCAATCTTAAGGAGCCCATCAATCAAAGTGGAATAGATGGCAGAATCCATTTTGACTCCATCGCTAACCATCTCATCCTTAAGCCTAAAAGCTAAACTAAGCTCACCAATCTTACAGAGCCCCTTCATCAATGACGCATAGACATATGCATTAGCAGACACACCATGGACCTTAACCATGTAGTTCTTCAACTTGAAAGCCTTTTTCAACTTAAAATCCAAACAAAGCCCATGTATCAGAGTTCCAAATGTCACCACATTAGGAGCAACGTCTCTATTTTTCATTTCGTCAAACACCTCCCATGCATCATCTAACCTTCCATCTGCACAAAGCCCACGAATCAATATATTAAAAGTGCAAGCATCTGGTTTAACATGTTTCTCAATATCTACAAACAGATTCCTCATTCTATCAAAATCTTCACATGTTATGAAAACATTTAGTAACGAGTTAAACGATTTTATAGTTCTTTGGCAACGAAATAAAGGCATTTCGTCAAACACCTTGAGCGCATTATCAGGAAGACGAGCCCGACCATAGAAGCCAATAATATTGCAAAAGAAAGATTCCTTAAGTACAAAACGTGTTTCGCCTTTGAGTTGGAGGAGGATTTCCTCCATTTCATCGAACATTTTTGCGCGTCCAAGTTTTGTAATTATGAGGTCGTAGGAGAGAAGAGAGTAGCGAAATGGTTTTGAAGGTGTTAAAGAATTTGGGTTTGGATTAGGGTTTCGGAAGAGGTGGAGAGCGAGTTTAGGGTCCTTTTGGAGACGAAGAAGAGAAGCAAGCCTGAAGGAAGAGATGGCTTTTGGCGGCTTCATTTTCTCGGTTGCTGCGTTTTGAGAAACAAAACGAGCAACTGAAATTTAAAAGATATAGAGAGTTGGTTTAACGTTCCAAATCATTTAAGAATATTTTAAATTCGCGTATAACATAATATATCGGCTTATATTCATTTGTGCTCCTTCAATTTAAGGAGTTATCACTTTATCATCCCAGAACTTTAACTTATTACATAAAACTCACCTAACTTTAATTTTGTAATACAAAAATCCTGTTGACCATTTTCTAATAATGAATCACTTCAAAAAATTGATGTCTCTATAATAAACAACAGCACATAATCCACATCAGCTTAATAGCTCTCTCTCTCTCTCTCTCTCATACCCTCAACCACATTATTCAATAGCTTCATAGCCATCATTATTATAGATTTGTTATCTGTTAACTGTTTTAGTAGCATTTAACTGTTTGATATTTGAATAGCTTTTTACGAAAGCTTAAAAACTAAACATTTTATAAAATGTTATTTTAACTTTTAAATGTTAGTCCAAATGCTATCTTAATCTCTAAAAATTAATTCAAACAATATATTTTTAAAATTATCATTCTCTGTTCCCCTCGATTAATCACTATCATCATTGCTAAGTGAACAAGTAAACAAATTGTCTTCAATTGAGACTCTCTCTCGGCGCAGTGGAAAAGGAGGAGAAATAAAATAATCAACTTTTTCTAAAATTCAGAATTTATTATCTTCAAGGTTTTAGCTTTTAGTAAATATATATAGCCCGAGTTGGGCCAATACACGGCTAATAAAATAAGAGGGCCATGAGGGGTAGCTATGGAGCAAACTTTATAAGAGACATTGCATCAAGTTGAAGGGTTGTACTAGTCATTGAACTCATTAATGAAAGGCTAAAGATGAAATTTCATGGGCAAAATTGAAGATAGCATGGTGGGCCAAAGTTAGGAAGAATGGAAATTGTGTAGGGCAGAAGCACAGTAAAGAAGAAATGTGAAGTCAAAGGTGTGCACTGATAATGCAAATCGAATTGATGGTTTGCTACAATTTAATGAGAGATAATGTTGTTGGAATTCCCGTTAATGGACTGAATGGGTGTAAAATTTGAGTCTTATAGGTAATGGATTTGGGAGATATTGAAGCCGAAAAGGGGAGAGAAGAAGCTACAAAAAAATTAAAGATATGAAACTTAAGTTCCTTTGGTCTTAACAACAGTAATATGTAATGTAAGAATGTACGAATATTATAATAAAATGCAATTAATAATACAGTTGCTTTGGGTTATGATTGAGGGGAAATGAGAGGGGATAGTTGTGGAATCCATTATAAATTGCATTATTGTTTTTTTTTTTTTCAGTTTCATGGAACGTGAAATACAAAGTACTTGGCTAAATGCTACTATTGTGTATATATGTTTCATTTGTCTTGAATAAGAAAATGTTGATAAAGTATAAAGATATTTGTTGGCCTTGTATATTGTGTAAGCAAGCATTGATATAAACTGCAATTTTATGACTTAGCCACTAGTATATTGCTATAACTGACATTTTGGTTGAGAGTTCATGTTCATTAATTAATTGGTTGGTGTGAATTGAAATTCATAATGGATTTATTTTTTTTAGATGAGTTCAATAAGTGTAGTGTCTTTGCACAAATTAAGTTTAATATTTGTAAATCATAATCTTTTGTATGACTCTTAGAATGTATTTGAATTAATTGTGGAGAAGGATAATAGAATTGTTAAATTTGTGGAGAACTATAAGGTATAATAATTTCAAAATAATATATTTAAAGAATTAAAATCGTAACAGTTGTAAATTGTAGGAACCAATAATTTTCATTAGTGATAATGCAGAGGCCTTGAAATTTATATATCCCACCTTATTAAAAATATTGTAATAATGGGGTATTCATGATGTGAGTGTTTTTGAACGGGGAATGCTTTGTTTTCAGATGGATGAGTTTAGCATGTGTGAGGAGGCTATCAGAGCTATTTCTAAAACATTTGATAGGGCAGTTGAATATAGCGAAGGTGATACTCTTAAAAATGGTGTGGATATGTCAAATGTGCCAATGGTTGGGATGTCATTCTCATCTATAGATGAGCCTTTTGATTTCTATAAGGTCTATGCAAAGAGCAATGGATTTAGTGTTACAAAGATTTCACGCAAGAAAGATATAAATGGAGTGAAGCAATTTATCATAATTGCCTCACCAAGCAAGAAAATCGAGGATCCATAGTAGGACAGAGCAAAGGGAAAGGCCATCAAGAAGAATTAGTTGTCAAGTAAGACAAGTTTCATCTCTACAAGCTGACGGTAGATGGAGAATTAATAAGGTTGAATTGTGCCATAATCACGACATGACTCCAAGCAAATTAGATTTATGAGACAACACTATAAGATATTACCTCATGTGATAAAGAGGTTGGAGGTCAACGGTAGCGCTGGGATTCGATCTTCAAAAACATTTTGATCTTTGGTAGTGGTGTGTGGTTGTTGTTACACAATAAGATGCTTGGAAGGGGATTGTCGTAACCATCTAGGAAAAATGCACAAGTTATAGTTGGAAAAGGATGATCCAGAGTCGGTTCACTAATTGTTAAGGATGATGCAACAAAGAGATAAGACTTTTTTTATAAAGTTGTAGTAGATAAGAATGATAAAATGAAGAATATATTTTGGGCTGATGCTAGGTGTTAAAATGCATATAAGTATTTTGGTGATGTCATTTCACTTGATACAATATTTTGTGAATAAGTATGATATGCCCTTTACACCATTCATTGGGATTAATCATCATGGACAATCCATTTTATTAGGATGTGTATTGATTTGTAATGAAAAGATTTCAACGTTTGTATGAGTGTTTAGATAGTGGCTTCAACGTATGGGCAATGTTCAACCACTTGCTATAATTACTAATTAGTGTGCTAGCATGACAAAGGCGATTGAGATTGTGTATCTTGAAGTTAGACACCATTGGTGCCTTTGGCATATTATGGCAAAATTTTCAAAGAACATGAGGCAACATGACAAGTATGATGAACTAAAGAAATAATTTATGCAGTTAGTGTACAACAGTAATTCGATAGAGGAGTTTGAAATTGGTTGGGCAAATATGTTAGTAATGTTTAGACTTTCTAAACATAGCTAACTGATAAATTTGCATGATGGGAAGGAGAAATGGGCCTTTGTGTATGTAAGCCAGTATTGTTCGGGTGGGATGTCATTGACACAAATGAGTAAGAGTAAGAATTCTTACTTTGATGATTATATATATTCCAGGAGCACGTTAAAGCACTTTGTGGACCAATATGAAGTCACTTTAATGGCCAAAATTGAGAAAGAGACACAAGCTGACTTTGATTTATGAACACAAAAATTCCCATCCATAGCAAGTATGCGATAGAGAAATAGTTTCAAGAAGTATATACAAATGAAATATATGTATTGGCACGAAAGAAATTCCATAGAATGATATATTGCCATGACAAGCGTATTAAGTCATTGATGAGTTTGCATGAATATTCTGCTAATTGTAAGATTTTTATTGATGAAGCAGAAACATTGTAAATTACAACAGTGTTGAAGTAGATGTTCAGTAAAGCTTGTTTGGTTGCATGTGGTTTCACTCAAAGACCAAGTTTAGAATTTGGTCAAACTTTTTCACTTGTAGCTAGACATTCTATTGTTTGGATTATTCTCTCTATTGTTGTTACTTATAATTGGATACTAAGACAGGTTAATGTAATGCATTTCTGCATGGGAACTCTGAAATTTTTTTCATAGAGCAACAACCTGAATTTATTAATCACAAAGTTCGTAGTTATATATGTTCTCTCGTTAAATCTCTTTATGGTTTGAAGTAGGCTCCTCGTGCGTGGTACCAAAAACTGAGACAATTTCTTACTTCCATTGGGTTTATTCATTCTCAGTCAAATCGCTATTTATTTATTTACTTCCAAACATGAATTGTTATTTATTTGCTTGCCTACATGGATGATATTATCATCACTGGCAATAATTCACAAGCTATGGAGCAGTTCATTTACAAGTTCAGTTAATGGTTCTCTATTAAAGACTTGGGTGATTTAAATTTCTTTCTTGGTGTTAAAGTCCATTGCACCACCAATGGTTTGTTTCTCTCTCAATAAAATTACATTTGAGAATTACTTGAGAAAACACATGTAAAAGGACCCAATTCTATGTCCACACCATACCACTATCCACTTCAACCACCTTGATTCTTGATGATTCTACTCATTTAACTGATGCATTTGAATTTTGAGCCATTATTGATAGTCTACGATATCTTCTCTTAATAAGACCAAATATTGCCTTTGTTGTCAACAAAATCTCTCAGTTCACTTCTTGGCCAAAAGTCAACCATTGGTCTACTGTTAACCTACTTTTGCGTTACCTTAGTGTAACTTTTGACTATGGCTTGTTCCTTTATAAGGATTCTACTTGTTTATTACATGCTTTTTGCGATGCTAATTGGACTAGCAATCGTGATGACTGTACCTCTACCATAATATTGTCAAAACAAGCCTAAGCCTGCTGAGAGCTTGTGATCATCCGTTTTTAAAATGAGGTTTTTTTACCCAACCTGTTTTTTATCAAAGCCCACACAAAACAACCCGAACAAGTCTGGGGGCTTAGCTTTAGAATAATATATGTACATATCATAAATATTTAAAATAAAAAGGAGGATAAGCCTAATGGAAACCATGCTAGAAAAACTTCTAGTGGTCCTAGGTTTGATTTTTGGAGGTGTGTCCTTTTTTCTATGCAAAATCAATAAAAAATCAAGAAAGTAGTAAAGTTAAAAAGAAAAAAGAAAAAAAAGACTGAATTTCACAACGGACATCTCCAAGCCCGCGTGGGTCGAGCCTAGCTTAAATATTAGAGGCTCATTCTTTAACAAGCTTTTTTGGCTTGGCTTATTTTGGGATCGAGCTCCTGCTAGCCAGATCGAACAGTCCATTTTGACAGTACTAATCTACCAATTCTCATATTATTTTTTTTGACACAATCCTATTGTTTGGTCCTTTAAGAACCAGAGATCCATAGCACATTCTTCTACTAAAGTAGAATATAGGTCTATCACATCTAATTTTGTTATATTTCCTAGTTAAAAAATCTTCTTCTTGAGATACATATACAATTATCTACTGTCTTAATTATCTATTATAACAATCTTGATGCCACTTATGTGGCTACATATCCGGTATTTCACTCTCGCATGAAACACATTGCAGTTGATTATCACTTTGTTTGCACACAGGCTTCGGATGGGAAACTTTGTGTATCTCATGTCTCTTATAAAGATCAACTTGTTGATTTACTTACTAAAGCATTATCTTCTCAAGACTTTGCTAAGCTTAGATCCAAGATTGGCGTCTCCTCTTGACCCAATATCTTGCAGGGGCATATTAGAAAACTGGAACAATGTAGATATTTTGATAGGATATTCTCTTATAATTAGTTATTTGTTACCTTGTTTATGTATATCCTTTCCATTAGGAAATTGGAGTTCTGCATATATTTTGATAGAATATTCTCTCATAATTAGTTATTTGTTAATTTGTTTGTATATGTCCTTTCCTTATTGTGTGATTTTCTTAACCACCTTAATCGTATTTAAACAATTTCAACTACTATGAATAAAGTGAATTATGCATTCCCTTGAACATCTTTAATATCCTAAAATAAGCTTAGTCATGACCAATTAAAAACTTATATTTTATTAATTGAGTGGATATAATTTTTAAAATTACTTTTTAAATAAATACATATAGATAATTTTGCATTTCAAAATTTTATGTTTTATTTTTCTAAAATTTATTTTTTAATAAATATATCTAAAAATAAGACATTTGAAAATTTTTATATTTTATTTTTTAAATATTTGATCTATTTTAATAATAATTTAAAATCTTTTATTTAGGAGAGAGATAAAAATATATTATTTTATTAACATTACCTTTTCTTTAATATTGTATGACTTAATTTGATATATTATTTAAAAATAAATTTTCAGATAAAATATACGTAATTAAGCTTTACAAAATTTTTAAATTTTTACTTTTATAAATTTATTTTTAAATAAAATATACATATTGCTCTGATGGCGAATGGTTAAAAGTTTTAAAATTTTTTTTTTCTAAAGGCAAACATCAGAAGCTTGCATTATTCATAAAAAGAGAGTAAACAATGTGGTATAGTAACCCACACTTGGAAACGAGCATGAGAATAAGAGGCTCAAGCTAAGGTATGAGCCCCTATATTAGCTCGTCTCCGAATCCATCGAATGGTGACATTCCTATACGACAATAAAACCCTATACTCACTAATTATCAAACCAAATTCAGAAAAAACCTGAGCTAATAAAGTTTAAAGAATGAACTAATGTTTAACAATCTAAATAAATACATCCTGGAGACATAAAATGATCTTGCAGCCATAGAAACACATGTGGAGTGCCAATGCTTCTACAAAAAGTGGGTTCAAATAATGATCAAAGAAACCTAAGATGGCTTAAGTGAAAGTGCCCTCAACCAACTCAAAGATACAACCAAAACCAGCCATGCGCAAGCCACCAAACACTGCACCATCAAGAAAACATTACTAACTAGATGGGCACATGTCAACCCACCAAGGAACGATGCATGGCCCATGCGAAGGGATCTGCCGCCAACTCTAAATCAGCTCCAAATAATCCTACCATTCTTGGAACTGTTGCATGTACAAAATCAATGTGGACCTCACATCATGATACTTCTGGGCCCATACAGCTTCATTTTGATTTTTCCATAACTACCATATAATAAAAATAATGACATGTACTTTATTAATATTATTATTTAGCAAGATAAGCAAGAGGAATTGAGAAAATGGCACATCAATAGGACGATAAGAGAAACCCCCTACGAGCCCATACTTCCAATGCCTTAGCACACCTCAAAAACACATGATCCACATCCTCCTCCATACCACAATAATGGCATCATCTGTCAACATTAACCCTCTCTTATGTAACCTTACTTTTGTAGGAAGAATAACCTTCAATACTCTCCAAATAAAATTTTTCATCTTTGGTAGAACCTGCAGATGCCTTATTCTCCTCCAAAACTCTCCTTCCAATCTCTCTCCTCCCTGATTCAAGATCAGCAATGCAAGAAAAGACCCCATTTTCACACTATAAACCCCTCACTTATCATAATGCTAAATAATCTTATCCTCACTATTACCCAAACCCAAAGGAATATTAAGAATAACTAGATATCTCTAGCACTAAAAATCTCAATAATTTTATCAAAGTTCCACCTCCTCTTATCTTTACTCATAATCTCAGATGCTTATATTTCTAGCTCCATAAAATGTACCCCATCCTCCACCCAAAAAGAATAACCTTTTAGTATCCATGGATCCAACAAAATTTTAATTTTATCCCCATTACCCACCCTCCACCTCACTCCATGTTTTAATACATCCACAAATAAAAAGGCATTCCTCCATGTAAAACTAGGATTTCTCCCAATAGATGCTATTAAAAACTCCCCCTTGGGATAATATTTAGCTTTGAAAGTTTTAGAAAGAAGAGTATTGGGTTCAGTAATCAACCGCCACCTTGTTTTCCTAGCATAGTATATTAAAACTATGAAGATCCCCAAAACCCATCTCACCATCCTGTTCTGACACATGCTATCCTATGAATACCAATGAACACTCTCATTACCTCCTTGCTAACTCCCCAGCCAAAAGGACTTCATAATCTTTGGTAACTCATCACAAAGCGAAAGAGGCAACCAAAAAAATATTCATACAATAAGAGGGAATTGCTTACACTACATCCTTCAAAAGAATCTCTTTCCCCGCTTTAGATGATTGTTTACTATTCCATAAATTAATTTTACCCCACAACCTATCCTTGAGATAACTGAATATTTGCTTATTATTTTTACCCACAAAAGAAGGTAAACCCACGTACCGACTTCCACCTAGGGGGCTATGGACCTCAAGAATATTAGATACAGATGTTTTGATTCCTAATCCACATTAGGACTAAATATGATATTGAATTTTTTAAAATTACCCACCTACCTAAACACTTGCTTATACACAATCAAAATATTTTTCACATTTCTTCCTTCCCTCTCCGATGCAATAAAGAAAAAGAAGGAATCATCCGTGAACAATAAATGGAAAATCCTAGGGCACATAACCTCTGCCTCACCCCATGATTCCAACGCTCGCATTTCACTTCCCTAAAAAGCAAAGATAGACCCCTCAGCACATAAAAGGTACAAATATAGAGACAAAGGACCCCTTGTCGAAGCCCTAGTCCCGGAATAATAACGCCCACCATCTCCCCATTACATAAAATAGAATATTTCACATCCATCACACACATCATCATCCACTAAATCCATTTATTATGAAAACTTAACCTGATCATTATATCCCTTAAAAAGTTCCAGTTAACTTTATCATAGGCTTTAGTAATATCCACTTTAAGGGCATAGACCTACCCCTTGCTCTCCCTTTCATATTACGTAACAATCCAAATGCCAAAAGCACACTATCCTGAATCAGTCGACTCAAACCAAAAGCCGATTGACTCATAGAAATAATTTTAGGGAGCACTCTTTTTAGTCTATTAGCAAGAGCTGTAGATACAATTTTATACAAAATATTACACAGGGCTATGGGTCTAAAATCTTTCAAAGACACAAGGGAATTATTTTTTAGAATAAGGACAATAAAGGTATCAGAGAGAGAAATAGGGAAGGTATCTCGTTCAAGCCACTGGCAACAACCCTCTGAAATATCCTTCCCAATCAAAATAAAAAAATCTTTGATAAAATGCTGTATACATGTCTAGTCTTGGAAATTTATCTGGGTGCATTTTGAACATTGCCTCTTTAAACTCTTCATCCATGAATGGACAGAGTAAAAAATCATTGTTTGCCAAAGTCAACTTCTACTGGACTAACTGAATAATGCTATATGTCACACTCCTATTACCCATATAAAGATTATGAAAATAGTCCTTTATTATCCCATGCATGGCCTCTTTATCTTGCACCCACATACAATCACTCTTCCGTAACCCCGCCATCCTATTAGTGTATACATGGCCTCGCAATAGATCCAGATTCGATTCCTCATCCCCAATACTGAAAACAAAATTACCAGCTACAAGACCCACAAATTATATATATTAACCCAAATTTTTCTTCCCAAAACTATATTAAAAAATAAATCAGATTAAAATATTTAAAAAAGAAAAATAATGTTGCAAGAGAATTATATAACTACAACAGCTACGTTCTATGGAGAGGGAATCTTATTCAATCTATTAACGGACAAAAGAAGAGTTTACCAAGAAAAGAAGAAAAGCTCACACCTTTGGATCATATACAAGTGAACCGTTACCTTCACTGTCCTTAGATTCAAAAGCAAATCTCTGCTTTAGCACAAAAAAAGATAAAATAAAATTTCAGTCTTATGCAGATTACAGAGTATGTTTCATGATAGGTCATTGTTACTATTTTAAAATCTATTGAATGACTTCATTTACAATAAAAAGCAAACACATACGATCTATGGACATGACTGATCCCGATAATAGGCTCTGGATACTAATGATTTATATATATACGTGCTAAGAACATTATGAATTAAACTGAAATACATTGTTCGGTAGAGTTTTTAGCTTTTAATTTTTGTTTCTCAATTATATAAAATAATTTTTTTATTATTAAAATAAGTACTTTTCTCTGTTATTTAGTTTTTTAAATGAGGCAAAATTAAGATTTTACAATAAATGAAAAAAAAAACAAAATCATCATATGCATAAGTACCATTCAAAATGCAGCATGATCAATATAGATTAGGGAATTAGAAAGAAAATATAGTCATGAGAGTTCAAGAAATTTGGAGTATAAGATGGTATCACAGTCCAACTTTCACTTTAACATATAAATATAAACAGCTTATTTTACAAGACTTGAAAAAAAAATCTCATTATCACATGATAATACTCTTCATTCATACCAAAAAAAAAACCCACATACCAAAGTGGGATCTTTACTTCTTTTCAACTTTGAGTTGTTGAAGAGAAGATATTATATTACTTACATGTGGGCATTTCATTAAAGGAATACAAATATAGCTGTTGTGTAATACTTGAAGTTGAGTTCTTTTTGTTTTTGACTTGAGAACTCTTTTTGACTGGTTTGGTAAAGAAGTGTAATCCTTACACTTTCTAATGGCAACTTGAGACAAAACATGCCTTTGTAAAAGGAAATTATTATGGCGTTGGT
Organism: Jatropha podagrica; assembly: GCA_947857235.1. Classification (NCBI taxonomy): domain Eukaryota; kingdom Viridiplantae; phylum Streptophyta; class Magnoliopsida; order Malpighiales; family Euphorbiaceae; genus Jatropha; species Jatropha podagrica. The sequence goes on along the minus strand of CANUEP010055535.1, from coordinate 50,822 downwards.
TGAGGTTTGCATTATCAAGATTGTCTCCTTAAGAGCACCAAAATGCCTGCAAAGTAACAAAAATGTTATCGTCTCATTTAATTTTTGCAAGTTCATTAATTAATTACTTGATATCTACATGCATGCAAAACATTAATTACAACAAAAAAAAAATAAAAGGAAACGAGAAATTAAAACAAAAATATAAACTATGGGTCTCTGCATTATAAGCGAGCTTGCAATTATCATTTAAAGAAGTCAAATATATTAATATCAGTTGCAGTTATTTCAATATAATTTTGAATTTAGTAGCTAATTAATAAGATTATTTTATTTAAAGTCAATCAGTGGTGCTCTTCTAACTCATGTAAATAATAGAGGTTTTGAGTTAGAGTCCTTTTGATTATGGTTGTTTTTTACTAATTTGATAAATCAGGGGATCATAATTTTTAAAATAAGAAAGATAGAAATTATAAAAACATGAAAAAACAAAAATAAGGACATTGATTAATTAAATTAACTACTAAAAGAAAGAAAGAAAGCAATATATATAATAAGAAATTAACATACATTGAAACAAGCAATGCGTCTCCTCCAAGCCTTCTTTGCTTTCTTGAACTTAGAGAAAAAATGATCTTCAGAGCTAATATTGCCTGTAGAAGCTAAAAAAACCCGTCGAGGAATCGGAGGAGACCACAACCCACTTTGCGCATAGTCAAAATCATATTGCGAAGCATCAAAGAACTTCCCAAGAAGCCTTTCGGAAACGGATTTCGAAACCATTTGAATACTTGGAATAGTAATCAATGAAGAATAAGAAGAAGAAGAAGAAGAAGAAGAATAACTTCCTGCTGGCGATGAGCACGCCATTGATGAAACTTCTGAAATATTCGCCATTGAAAGAACTAAACAAACAAAAAAAGCTTCAGATAAATGGAAAGAGAGAGAGGTGTACGTAAAATGGCATAAATGGTTTGCTTGTTTGGTGTAATAGAGAAGAAGTTAATTTGAAAGAACTAACGGTTTGGTCGACGAAATTAATAGAAAAGCTATAAAAGACATTTATTCTATATCTATGGGACCCTCTTGCTATTTCTAGTAAATTTTTGGGACAAGAATTCCCGCATATGGATCCAATAATTTGGATAGTTAAATCAAAATTAGTTGTTTCAATCATTATTAATTTTTTTTTTAAATATTAGAGAAAGTGATATTTTATAATATTTTCTTCAAATTCTAAATAATAGTACAATTGTTATGTTATTGAACAATATAAATATTATGAATAGTGTTTTAATCAAGTCAAAGCACTATATGCTCTATGTATATATCTTAAAACCAATAGTTACTGGTGGAAGTATTTATTGTATATAATGTAAATAAAGGTAATATTGAAAAAATATCATTTATTATTTTTTACAATATTCAAAATAATTTATATTTTGAGATAAAATAATCACTAAAAATGGATAATATTTTGTGGCAATAGCTAATAACAATTGGCAGTTATAATTGTTGGTTGTTGGAATTTGAATAGCAATTGCTATTAGTATATAAATAAGTGAATGATCTAAATTTATCTAAGGGTTAGCACCCTATTCATAATTGATTCAAATTCATTGGATTCAATTGGGCTTTTTCACATAATTCAAAGGCTAGATATTCCTTTCACTGCGTAGACATTGGCCCAAACAAAGTCTAGGCTTTGGGCCGAAATCCTCCGAATTAGACTATGTTTAGTACTCCCACTATTTCTTTTATATAGAGAAACATTCTAATTTGGACGTTTCTTTCATACGAAAAAATTTACTCCAAATGAAAACTCTACAAAAGATATCAGATGAAAAGTCTAAAATTAATAATATAATCTGCATATTTAATTGTGCTCTAAACAAAGACAGTGACAGACAAGAAAAGAAAAGACATTTAATGCACTTAAATTTTCAAAATCTAATTGAATGACTATTTTTTAATGTTTATTTTAATAGTGTGCTCGATTCTATGGATGTGAGTAAAAACATGAGCGACAATTTATGTAATTATTCAAAATATAGACACATAAGTAGATGGTTGCACCGTTAAAAATTTCGTACATGAATTTCATTAACTCCGAATTATTTAATATAATTTTATAATTTAACCAAGTACTATTAAAAATTTCGTGCTTATACTCTGAATAAGTTGTAACAAAATGAAAAAAAAAAATCAGATGAAAAATTACGTGCATATTATGAAAATGTGTGGGCGAATTTATGGAACTTCATTGAGAGCAAATGAAAATGGATTATTCATGATGCAACAAATATTATTCTTCTCTTTCTATTGCCTTTAGTTTGCAAAGCTTATGAATGCAATTACACGTTGATATTTTGTTTCAAATTTACATAAATGCATATTGTAGAAATTGAGGAGACTTTGAGAGTGTAAAAAATTTTGGTCCCACATTTTTGTCATATTTGCATGCATTTGATTGAAATTGTTCAAGACTTTAGAAAATAACGGAAAAGTTTAAATTTCAAACGTGGAATTTTAATTTGACAAAGTTTGAAAATGAATAAATTAACGCAATTAACTCACAATTCCTTCCATTTTTCAGTTGAAATCGTGTAATTAATGATGCTTTGTGAGTTTGCCAAATAAAGAGCTAGGAGTGTCAAAATGGGTCTAACACGTGAACACGATTTGCCTATACACACGAAATAATCATAGTAGAGTTGAGATTAAGTGAGTTTGTGTCATAAACGGGTCACCTATTTATGACTCGAATAAAAATGTGTCGTGCTGCGAATTAACATGTGGGTTAATTAGGCAAGTAAACTGTTTATTTAAAAGTAAAGAGATAGTTTTAGTGTTAAATATAAAAATTCCAACTAAAATCTATTTTAATTTTATTATTGTATTAATTTTTTTTTATTTGAGTAATGAATCTCAAAAAATCTATGCATTTTATGTATGAAAAATTATTTTTAAATATGATTTGAGTTAAATAGGTTAAAATTTAAAAATAGTATAAGTAGATTAAGTGGATCATATACAGATCAACATGACTCACTTAACATGTTTATAATATTAGGCGTTATACAGGTTGTATATGGGCTCACGACTTACTTGATCTGTTGATAATATTAGAGGGGTTACACTCGTTGCGTTCGTGTCACTTGCCTAATTTTCATATTATATTCGTGTTGATATATTTAACACGATTATTAAGTAGATCATGGTTATATTGACTCTAAAAGAGTCCATTTAATGTTATACAGGGGTAGAATAGGCGAATTCGTGTTGAAACTGACACGCCAACCTGTTTTGACACCCTAAAAGAGTATTTAATGTTATACAAGGGTAGGGTAAGATAGGCATAAATTAGAAAAATTATTTAGTTAAACTACCATTTTAATCCTTGTGCAAATTCAGTTACATGGTTATTAGAGCATAAATAGGCATAAACATGGAACAGTGACAAAAATATTGTTATTAGAGCATAAATTTGATACTTACTCCATCCGATAAAGATAGCATATCTTTGCCAACCAGGTGGTGGTTTGGTTGATGTTCTCATTTATGTGAGGAGTGAGAGGTCTTGAGTTCGAATTCACTTGACTATAGTTATTTTCATCAATATAGTGAGTTAAGGAGAGGCCTACCTCCTATTGTGTAGTCTATGATGTTATTGTGTTATTTTGGCCTTTAAAAGCCTCTAATGAATTTTTTTTTAAAAAAGGAGATAGCTTATCTTCTCTTTTTTGTATTATAGTTAACTATTAAATTGTTTATTATATCTTATTAAATTTTAACTTATTTTTAATAATTATCATTAATTCTTACTTATTGTTCAAATATAATAATTGCTTATATGTTACTTAAGATGAAAATAGTTGAAAAATTATATGAATAAAATTGTCCTTAATCATATTTAGTAATTTGTAAAGTGGATTATCTTTTTTGAGACGGAGGGAATAGTAAATAAAATAATTTTTTTCTAATACAGCACTTAGAGTAATAAGGCTTTTGGAGACAATTGCATTTTTACTAATAAACCAAACTAGAGTTCTAACCTTGTTAGATGTAACTCGGTTAAACCATATTGTTTTGAATAATGAGTTGGGTTGAGATGATTATAAAGCTTTCATGACAAACGTCACTGAAAATGCACCATCAGTGATATAAATAAAACGAATGTTGTGATCTATGTTGCACAGAACCAGAAAAGTAGAAGGATGGAAATGCGGAAATGGACATGAGAAAATGTATTTAAAAAAAATATAGGAAACGGAAATGTAGGGAAACATGTAAACATGAAAATATAGGGTTTATAAATATGAAAATATAAATTATTATAAATCATTAAATATATTCAACAGTAAATCAAGATCAATCGACATTTAGATTGTATCACTGAACACCGGTTGCTTCAGAAAGCTGCTGAACTTCATTTTGCATGGGGAGAGGCTGGCGTGTCGAAGGATGGAAACAAAAAGCAGCTCAGGTTTGTTGCTTGGCAACCTCTATGGTCGGGATGGGTGACAATTAATACTGATGGGAGTATGGCCTGCTGCCTGTGCAGGTGTGTTTGGAGATGCAGGCGTTGGCTGGTTGTTGAGCTTCAACTTCATGTATCGTCTTGGATATTGTGTCACTGCAAGCAGAGGTATGGGGAATATATGAGGCCCTTCTTCTTGCTTGGAATCACGGCTGGAGAAGGATAGTTGTGCAGTCTGATTCACAAGTAGCTATTGATCTAATAGTAGGCACTTACAAAAAAATATATGTTCTTGTGAATTTTTATTTCATTATGTATTTATTTTAATTAAAGAAATGAGTTTTTGAGAGCTTTTGGTTTATAAAGACATATTTCTAAAAGAGGAATCGTGTTTCCAAATTACATAATTTATGGAAACGGCCTCGAAATATTTCAAAGAATTTTCCGAACGTTACCCAACGATTTCGAATCGGGTCAGATTGGGTACCCGGTTGGACAGGTAAAGCAAGCAAGCATCCATAATTGGATGGTATTGTTATGATAAATATTTGATAGTCATTGATAATACTAATGACAATAAGGATATGGAAGACAATATAGAGTGATCCATGTTAGTTGGAGTGATAATGTTGGACCTACCGAGTAGTGACTAATCAATAGTTATCATAATAATAGATAAAAATTATTCTTTTATGATATTTGTGTAATTAATTATTAATTAAAATTTTATTTCTTCGTACTTATTTCACAAATTTTCATTTATTTCATATTAATTAAATACGTGATTACTGTATTGGATGAGTGGTCCGAAATTTTTCTTATAGTATTTGGAGTATTTGATTAAGAAGAAAATTATCAAAGCCACAATTAAGAGGAAATTTTCATTTTGTCTCTAGACTTTTCAAGTTTTATATACCAAAAGATGTTATTTTTGAAAAGTAATGTAAATTTTGTTATATTATAAATTACTGTCAAGTTTAACTAATGATGCATAACTGCATATCAAGGTATAATCTAATGGTAAGTGCATATGCAATCTGACAATAGATTTAGATTCGAATCTCTCTTCCTTTAATATTAGAAAAACAAACCAAATCAATTTAGTTTAAAAAAATTATGATTTAATTTTTACTTTTGTCGTTTCGATTTGATGCAAAATTAAACCAACCGGTTGCATACCCCTTTAAAATATATGTTTAGAAAGTCTCTAATGTGAAAAACTACAACTCAGAAATTCAATAAATAAAATAAAGTAATTTATTTTAATGAAATTAGACTCATATTGGAATTAATAATCAAACAATTTTTGAGAAAATCCAATATCACTGAATTAAATCTTTTTCGATAAAAATGATAAAAAAAAATATTGATAGTGATAACTGGTAAGTATCATGACAATGATAGCAGCAATAAGAATGGTAGGTGAACACAGCGCAATGCATGACTGTGGTTGCACGGAAGTACTGGTAATACCTCAATTGGTTAGTGGGGTTACAACCACGTGGTAGGCATGTCAAGGGTTGAATTTTAAATCAAAATCGAATTGAGTTAAAATGGATGCTAAACTATAATCAACGGTTCTTAATTACAAATCGTAATGGAAACCACGTATTTAATATTCAATTTCGATTCTTTATTTTTAAAACTGAAATCAGAAATTTTAATTTAAAATTAACTATTTTAATTTGAAACCTTAAAAAATATATTATTAAAGAAACTTCTAATTTATTTTGGCCGAATAGGCGCATGTATTTACACAAAAAAGTATTTTAACCATCTTAACTTTCAAAATAACATTTTGGCCCCATAAATTAATTTTTTTGTAATTTATGCATTTTTTGCCATATAAGAAATTAGAGCGTGATATACACTCACTAAATTAACGAGTTAAGTCTGTTACGATTGTATGATATGACAGTCATATCATCGATCAAAAGCATAAATTGCCCCCTATATTTATAAAAAATGATCTTGTGACCACTTCAACTTTCGAATATGACCTTTTAACTCCATAAACTCATTTTTTTTATATAATTTATGCACTGCCCAAGAAATGATGCTTTTCCATATCAGCGCGCACGTTATGCACTCAGACAATCTATCTCTAGTTAGGCGTGCACAAATTACAAAAATATAAATTTACGGAGCTGAAATATTATTTTAAAAGTTAAGGTGACCAAAAAACCTTTTTTGTGCAAGTACAAGAGTCAATTTATATATTCCATCAATTTATTTTTTAAAATAACTTTTGAGAATTTATTAAATTGGTTTAGTTTTTTCAATAGTAAAGTTTATTATTATTTATTTAAGTTCCAAATAAAAAAAATTAAAAAACTTGAAATAAATGATCTAATTTCGGTTCAAAATCAGAATAAAATCGAAACCATAGTCATGACAAACTCTATGGTAACAATATTAGTAATATAAAATTGTTTTATTTCTCAATTTAAAACACAATTGGGACTGAATGCCACAAGTTTATAGAAATTGAAGCCCTGCATATCTGCATAATTGATCATCATACAACTCAAGGTAAGCACACAAAGCTTAATACACAAAACCAAGACAAGAAAGCTAAGTTAATAAAGAAATGTGCTTTTATGAGATTATGTGTTTGATAAGTTATTTTAAATGGATGAGCTAACCGTTGGAGAATGGACAGGCATGAGATGAGGTTTGAATTTGCTGTGATTGGGATTCTGAAATCAATTCTCCTTTTAAGAGGCCACTAAATAATTCTGCTGGTTCATAGTAAACCTCCACATCTTCTGCCCTCAGAGATTCATCCACCTATAGAAATCCATACAAACTCATCACCAAATCATTAAATACTTCAAATAAGTCCTTTAATATCCAGAAAATATTTTACTCTCTTGAGAATGAAAAGTTATTTTCCATAAATACGGCTTAATTTTCCTTTGATCAGAAAATTTTTTTCCGTTGATTTATTTTACTGAATGTTCCAAACAACAGAATACAGTGGAAAATATTTCCTGAAGAGGAGCCTTAATTTATTTTAAAACTTTTATGCTTTTAGACAAGAAAAGTATTGACGAGCATACCTTGAGAACTCCTACCCCAAAGATCTCAACTTTTTGTCCAGTAGGAGCATGGCCTTTGAAGGGTCCTTCAAAGAAACCCCAATGTCTAAACTTGAAGGTAATGACAGGAGGTCCTGAATATACATTAAGAACTTCCCATGCAAAGCCTCTGGGAAAAGCTGATCTAAAAGCTTCATGAGATGATTCAAATGTTTCTTCTTCTGCTTTGTAGTATTTCAACTCATCTGGCAATGAACTTTTTAATAATGCATTGTAGCTCCCAATCCTAAGAGTCTCTTCTGCTGACAATCCCTCTCTTCCTGTTTAACACACATATTGAAATTAGAAAATCTACAAAAATAGAAAAAAAATTTATGGGAGACAAATATATATAATTTTGGTAGAAAAATTAAATTAAGGTAGTTTTGCCCCTGCTGGGATCCTCAGATGTTTGTAGTATAATTTTTTTTTTTTTGGGAAGATAGGCATAATATTTTTTATTTTTTTATTTTTTATACTTGAGAGATCTAATGGACCAGAATAACATTTTTTACTACATAACAGGAGTAACCCTCCTCTTTCAATAACATTCACTAGATTTATGGTAGAAAAACTAATCAGACCACATCTGATTGGTCCATAATATTTTTATTTGATAGTACGAAATAGCTTACAGGAATCCTATTTTTGGGAGAAAAAAAAGAGTTAATTTTAATAAAGAAATTCTTCAGTCACATTGCCAAATAATTTCACACTTCTTTACATTAAAAATAATAAATTTTAATATTTTTAAATAATAATTTTATATTTAAAATTTTGATTCGACGTGTGATTAGTGTAACTTCAGAACAATAATTTTTGTATTTTTTTAACTATCTACTAAATGTTTAATCAATTTAATTTTAAAAGTCGAGGTGTTTAACAGATAAAATAATAAAATATTTTAATAAATTCAAATTTTGAAATTAAAGTGTTGAGAGTGATAGAAAAATAAGTCTTCCCTAAAACGAAATAGTGGAAATGTAAGGAGAAATAGAAGTTTTAAAATGGATAAAAAAATATACCATTAACAATAAGCTTGAATTTCTGAGGATTTATAGTCTTGAAGTCCTGCAAACGAGTCTTGTGAGAGAGCTCCATCTCCCATGACTTTATAGCATTCTGAACTATTTCTTCAACTGATCCTTTAGGCCATTCCTACAAATTATATACGTATATATATACTAACACAGAAAATAACATATACATATCCATATTAAAAGGAACAAGACATTAAAAGAAATTAAATAAAATACCTTAGTTCTTCCTTCTTCAAAAAGCTGGTTAACACTATCATAGGATGGGGGACCGCCATGTCTCCACTTAGTAGTCTCAGCTTCAACATGTAAGAAAGACCTATACTTGTCTTCTGCTATTGTTTTTGAACCCTTTTCTTTAGAATCCATTTCTCTGAGGTTCGACAATGGAGGATTGTGGGCAGTGAGGATTTACTATGTACAGATATTATGGAGAAAACAAATGGTTGCTATTAATTCTAAGAAAGGGAAAATTCAATGTATGTTGCGTGAAGAAAAGTAATCCTTAAATTGCTAAGCGACATATGTCTAATTCAAAGGTCAAGCAATAAATATATTGTCCTAATTATATACATAAGGGTTTACTGAGATAATACGTAGGATTGGTAATAAAATAAAAAGTATGAGTTAAATACGTAAATTTATTTCCGAATTTTATTACTTTAATTTTTACTTTGATATATTAAATAGGTCAATTTTTAAAACACAAATATTAAATGTAAAATATGAGATTCCATATGAATACAAGCCCCAAGCGATAGGTATATGTGTCATAAACAAATTATAAAATGTTAAACATCCATGAAGATGATGTTTCATAAAACACTATCTCAAATTATAAAGTTCGAATAAATATTGTACTACAGAATGCTATGATTAATTAAAATAGCGTGTTTCAACTCTATCAGAAAGTTACTGTCAAACATGGCGTTAGTATTTATAAATTTTTAATTTTTAATTGTATTTAAAAAATATATTTATAACTTCGGTTCTCATAGCACTGTTTAATAGAGATGAAAATATTCATTTATTCCTAAAAACTAAATTTGAAACTTAGTATAGAACTAAATCAAATTCTATTATTTATAAACGAAATAGTTTAAATTCATGTTAAAAAAAAGGGTTATACGTTAGCTTATATGTTCTGTGCCAATATATAAATTTAAAATTGGTGTTGCTTTTGCAATTGATTTTTAATAGCAATGCAATCATGCAATTGTTGATATTTTAAGATAGTTGTTGAATAGTCTAGTGCAAGTAACACATAAACTATGCATCCCAAAAGCAAATTTAGCCTGAAAACTGGAATTTCAAATAGAAAATGCATCATATGATCCTCTTGGAGAATGGACAACTCGTTGGTGTTGAAGTAGCAAGAATGTTACTATCTTCTTTCTGGGAATCGAAAGTTGGCAGTGCCTTTAGAAGGCCTCCAAATAATTCTGCTGGATCATAGTAAATTTCAACATCTTCTGCCCTCATAGATTCATCAACCTGTCAAAACAACCAGTAACATATGTTTAGAAGATTCTCTTTTAAAAATCCATGCAATCCAATTAAAGATTGTATATGCTAATAGTAGTAGTAATTAATTAATTAATTAATAAGGCGAACAAATATAGCAAAAATCTTCAAAGTGGATTCCAAACATCAATAAGAGTTTCATAGTTATCATGGGTATCCTTTCAACCTCGATCTCCCGTCTGACGGTTGGATAAAAAACTAAATTCCTTTCAGGTTAAGAAACAATTAGGTTAAAGCTCTTTCTAAAATATTGACTTTACAACTCTGATTTTTCCATTAGGATGCGAGATTCAAAACTAAGGGGAATATAAAATGGAACAAGTCACTAAATTCACTATAATATTAAGCAAACTACACTTAATTGTAGCAATAATTCCAAAAAAGATGCAATGTGAACTTACTGACCTTCATAACCCCAATTCCGTAGAACTGCACCATCTCTCCAGTAGGGGCATGTCCTTTAAAAGGTCCTTCAAAATAGCCCCAATGCCTAAACTTGAAAGTAATTTCCGGTGGTCCAGAATAAACAGCAATCACTTCCCAAGCAAATCCACGAGGAAAAGCTGATCGAAAGGCATCGTGAGATGATTCAAATGTCTCTTCATCCACTTTGTAATATTTGAATTCCTCTGGCAAACTACTCTTCAATAAAGCATTGTAGCTTCCAAGCCTCAACGTCTCTTCTGCTGTCAATCCTTCCCTTCCTATATAGAATTGATTATTACAAATTAGAGTTGGTCAGGCACCTATCGAGTCTGAAACCGGGTTCTGAGGTTTCCGTTCGGTCCTGGTTCAGCTAGTTCCAAGCCCGTAGATAAGTGATCCATTATCTAGCTTTAAATCATATCAATGTTTTGAGGGGAGCCCATTATAAAATGTTAATTCTTTCAACGTTTGATAGAATATTAGTAAAACACTTAATTAATAGTTATTAAAATAATTAATTTTATCATTCAAAATTTAAACGGATAGTTTTGAGCCCTATTTAAAATTGAAATTTCTAAATTAGTTCCGATCCAGTCTTTTATCAATCCAATTTCAATTCAAATTGAAAGTTAAGCCCATATAAATGTGGGAAAACTTAAGTCGGTTTGTTTTCGATTAAATTTTTTTATTTTTAGTTGTTTTCCTTAAAAAATAAGCAAAAATTGTTTGTTTCAATTTTTTTTTCCTTTATAGAAAATTATTTTTAAAATTAAAAAAATTTATGAAACCATAAATAGTAGTTTAATTAATTGTGTTTTCTGTTGCTCAAGGCTTAGCAATAGCTAAGACCATTCACCATTCCATATAAGTGTGTTTTCTGTTTTTAATTCTGCATCTTTTTTTTTAATTTTTTATAAAATTTATACTCATAAAGTTATTATTATTATCATCATCATCTAATATTATTCATTTATCTAAAATATACAAGCAAAAAGTTTTATCTCATCATCTACTCTTTATTTAGTATTCCTCCATTCCATTTTATTTGCGTGGTTTAACAAAATACATATATTAAGAATTTAGTTAATAAAAAATTAATTTTCACTTTTTTACCCTTAACTCATTAAAATATTAATAAAAGTTATTTATTTAATGAAATATCATAAAAGTTATCATAGAAAAAATAAATATTTTACATGTATAAATTTAAAAACTTTACAAACATTTTGGAACATCCAAAGGAATAATAAGCAAATAAAATGGGACGGATGAGTATTACTTTTTCTATCTATATAAATCTAATGTCATTTAATATTATTTATTTATTATAACTATTCATCTTCCTGCCTTTTGCATGTGGATATCATATGATGTTTTAAAAATAAAAGTACTATTTTTATTATAACAAATAATCATCGTCAATAATTCAAATATCAAATATATTATTCTACTTACTAATTTCTAAAAAAATAAAAATAAAAATAATATTTTTTCATAAATTATTGCAAAAGATCAATATATTAATTTATACATAAATCAAATTTATAATTAATCTTGAATTTTTTATTTTCTAGAAATATTTCAGTAGATTTTAAAATAATTATTATAAATATCAATTATTATTGAATTTATTTGAAATAAATAGTTGAAAATATGGACATAAATCCAATAAAGATTAAAAGTATAAAAAAAATCAAAAAAGTTTGTCTTGATTTGAATTAGTCAAGAAATACTATCATCTTTTTTAAAAGAATATATATCAATTTAATAATACATTAATTGATCATTGAAAACTGAATATATTTTGTAATTTTATTATTATCACCATATTAGTCAAGTTCAAATTTATTATAGTCCATGAAAATAATCTTTTATTATTTGCAAGGAATCCATTTTTTTCATTGAAAGTATGATATGATTTTTTATTCATATTGAAATAGATGTTTATATAAATTTCATAAAAATAGAAAAGTGAAAAAAAGAAAAATGATAGAGAAAATATTAATGACATGATTAATTATTTATAAAAGGAAAGTAAAATTTTTTTAAAATATTAATAATTTTATCAATTATTTAAAAAATAAAAATGTTAATTAAATTGATTAAATTCTCTATTAATAATATTAAAAATAATTTTTTAAAATATAAAAATTATTTCCAAATCAATAGATTAATATTACCATATAAGTACCTTAATACTCTAAAATAATGCTAGAACTCTACTTTTATATATTTATATAGATACTTGGATATCATATTTTTATCAATTGATTATATATAATAATCTATAGTTATTATAATTCTGAAATTAAAAAATTAAAGTTTGACATTTTTAATTCTTTTGTCTCAAATTTTAGATTTTTAAAATTTTTATTACTGACTAAAATAATAAATAGTTTAATAAAGGAGAGGTTTGATAATTTGAAAAAATTTTCACATCATGATTCAAAAGAAAAGAAAAAATAATTTTAAAAAAACAGTTTTGAAAAAAAAAAATAGGTGAAAAAAAAACAAAAAAATTACTTCATGTTTCTAATAAATAAAAAATTTAAAACAAACAAGTCCTAAATATATTGGATATGAATATCATTTTTTAAGCAGAAAAATCTAATCTCATTTTGTTACTTTTCTTTTGAAAAAAAAAAAAAAGCTTCATGGAATAAATCTATTTACAAACTATAAATTATGCAAGAGAACTTTTTTCTAAAAACATTTTTACAAAATAAAAATAAAAGGTTATTAACATTGAATAATTATAAATTATTATAGCAAACATATCCTTTTACAGATAATATTATAACAATTTGTACCTTGGCAAGGGAAGGAAGAATATAAAAGTGATGACGAGTATAGTTTTTACCGTTAACAATGAGATTGAACTTTTCGTGATTAATAGTTTTGAAGTCTTGTAGGCGAGTCTTATGAGAAAGTTCCATTTCCCATGACTTCACAGCATTCTGCACCGCTTCTTCCAGTGACCCTTTTGGCCATTCCTGCAAAACATATGTATGATCATTCATGCAGCAATATCCTCTTTTCTTTTTTCTGACTTATTATTAGAAGATTCGATGAGCCGAAATAATACTATAAGCTATATAATAAAATTAGTATTTGGTAAAATTTTTGTAGAGTTTGCTCTTAAAATGTAAAATGATTGGTATAATTGTTATCCCTGAAGAATCAGTCGAACAAAGTTCATCCAATGATTATAATACATGCAAATATCCGTTAGGAGAATTAAAATGAATATTCTTTAGTTTTTAAAATATAAAAAAGTGGAATTGAAAACAAAATGATTTGTTTTAAATGGAGGGATTGCTGGGAAAAATCTTTTGTTTTCTAACTGCACTGTAAGTGGGAGGGAGGTTAACGAAAGGGAAAAAGAAAAGATAAGGAACAATTTAGAAAACCTTGGTTCGCCCTTCTTCGAAAAGCTTGTTTACAGAATCAAAAATGGGAGGACCGCCATGTCTCCACTGCGTGGTCTCTGATCCTTCGTTCAAGATGGAACGATATTTATCTGCTGCTCCTTTAACCAAAGCTTCTGTCTCTCCTTCTTTTGCCATTATCAAGAGGTTTAGTGAATAATATAGAGAGGGGATATGTTCATATATATAGCCAAACAGATCGGGTAACGTACTGTGGGGTTGGTTGGCGTGACACTTACCCTTACGCCGTTACCTGACAGTGGTGATCTCAGCCTCGTGAATGATGGGTCAACGGTAATAATTCCTGGTCTTATTTAATATAAATATTTTATAATTAAATATAAAAATATTTTCTAATTATATTCTATCTTACAAATTAAAGTTATTAAATTATAATTCCAAATACCATTAAAGGAGAATAGGAATATTAATTCTTAGTTATTTTGATTAAATTTAACAACTAAGAAGTTGATATTTAACAACCTTCCAGAAAAAAAAAAAAAGAAAAATGAAATTTATTTGGCAATAATGACAACTAAGAAGTTGAAATGTATTTGGCAATTTTGATGGATTCATATGGTGCTTTCTATAATTCAATTTCTAATTTAAAAAAATATTGAAAAATTAATAATGGACTTTTATTAATTGATTCAGATTTTAATGTATCAGAATATTTCAAATTTTATAGGGATTTTCAATTTCATTCTATTTTAATATTTTTTTGTCAATTTTACTCCAATTTCAATCCTCTTTCTAGAAATAATATCATCAATTGCAATTAAAAATAGAATCATAAATAAATAATTATTTATATCCTTTTTTTAAAAATTAATAATAAAAATGAAACTTCAAATGTCCCTAAATATTAAATTATATTCACTTATAGTGTGTGATACATATGCTATTCAAGACATGTGTAATTAAGATAATCAAACAATTATTTATTTATTTTTATTAAATTAATGATAGTTTTACTATATTATCAATCCAAAAAATAATCAAATTAGGATTTTTCATCCATAAAATATAAATAATTTATAATATATATAAAAATACAAATGGAAAATATTTGGTCCTTCAAACTCCCTTATATACTCTAATTGATAAAAGATATTATTGAGCATAAGTTAATCTTATTGTAATGAGATAACTTTTAATTTTATTGATATTTTATTTATAATAAATATAATTTAATACTATTTTAATTAGTAAATTTTTTAATTCTATTATGATTAGAAATATAATATAAAAATATACAATTTAATATATAATTTTTAATTTTTTGTGAACCCTAGCTAACTTTGAGATTTCATATAGTGTCTATTTTTCTATTATTTTTATTATTATTATTATTATTATTTTAATCTCATTCTAATTAGGAATTTACTCTTAATACCATTCTAATTAAGAATTTATTATTCTTTCATACCATTATATATACGTTTAGTTTTAATTATTTTTTGCCATAAAAAATTTATTATTTTTGAATATCAATAATTAATACTTCAAACTTTTGCTAATTTAAAATTATTAAATTTGGAATCATGTCTTCTTCTTGTAGTAAATATTAACTCTCTTTCTATTTACAAATTAATAGAATAGTTGTTATATTTATTTTTTTATAATTTAGTAATTCCTATATCTTCTTATTTTTATTTAGAGTTATAGATTTGTAAATTTTTATATTTGTTACTTAATGAAACATCGTATTTAACAAGTTAAATAATAATAATAATAATAATAATAATAATCCGGATATTTTATGCAAGCCTTTTATTTTTTTGGATCTAATTGGTTACAATATTCAATTTGTTAATGTGAAACTAACTTAATTTGATTTAAAATAATAAAATTTAATTTGAATCCGTGCAGAGAACAGAATCCAAATTGCCCTTGTATGGTTGAGAACAAATACATATTCTATTACCCGAGGCCGTATAGCTAAAAAAAAACAAAGGAAAAAGATAAATACTCAATTTACAGAAGACTAAATAATGAACGAGAGGTACGTCATGAAACATTAACTATTTTGATGAAAATAATTAAATAAAAGCGTATATCAAAGTACGACATTATTGTTATTTATTTTTCTATTATTTTTAAAATAAAATTAAATACATTTTTATTCACATGATCTATTAAGCTTTGGCATAGTTCCACGAATAAATATTAGATTATAAAACTCAACAAAGTTTTAAAACTAATACAATTGTTATTTAAAATTAAATATATACTAAAATGCAATATTATCTCAAATAGTTTAGTCAAATATAATTTAATAAATATTAATTTATGAAATTTATGATATCAACACTCATATAACAATAATAATTATACATCATAAAAATATTAAATCTCTATTGAGTATTGTTAGTATTTTTTTTAAATGGCTATAGATATTAACTAAAAGTAAAATATATTCAAATGACTTCATCCATGCATGTAAAAGCTAGGAGAAAGAGATTAGACAATGGTTGGGTCATTCTCTATTATTCGTATGTTTTAATAAGATATAACTGCGACATAAACATTGAGGTATGAGTTGGCTTAAAAGGCATCAAATATCTATACAAAGAAGAATGCCCTTATGGCCAGCACTACTAGGCTACAAAGAAACTTATGTTTAAGTAGTATACTAAATTTTCTTTAACAAAGTTAGGGGGGCACGACCACCCCTAGCTTCATCACTGTTTAAGCGTGAGTTTATTCTCAGTTAAGTAGCAATTTTTTAGGGTTTATATGAGGAATATACAAATATTATAGGTTTATTGAATGACATAACTTAAAGGAAAAAATTGTTGTATTTGTATGTATCATTTTATTCTCATATAGTAAAAGATATAGTGCTATCCAAAGATGTATACAATTTGCCAAATCACGTTGAGGACAACGGAGCTTTCGTACGCGTCTCTTGGCTTTCTCAAGAGTCACTTAAGTAAACTGAATCAAACGGGCTTAATTTCTTTTATTCAATTCAATTGAAATTCTTAGAAAATATTTTTCTATTTTGGTAAGGTTTTGAAAATTTTGGAGTTACCACCCTGAAAGCTAGAGAAAAATTCTCGAATTAATTAATTCTTTAAAATTAATCAATCCGATTTTAACCAGAATGAGTCTAGGAGTTGGGTATAGAAATGAGAATGTGTTAGACACTTATTCCACCCGGTATAAACCGTTCTCCTAGTTGTCCAAATATTCATTATATCTTATACGTAGTATTAATTTTAATTGAGACATAAAATCATTTTATGCAATTTTTAAAACAATATCATCTAAATATATTATCACAATCTAAATCATAAATCAAGCATGAAAATTTAAACAATCATAAAGAATAGGGGGAGGAGAAAAGAATTACAACCTTTCCTAAAATATATTTTACCTATTAATCCATCACATATTCCCAATCCCATTAATCAACACAAATCAACATCAATAAAATTATTTTAAATCAAATAAAATTATAGCTAATCTATTACAAACCAATCAATATAAGAATCTTCAAGGATTCTCCACAAATTACATAAATATTACATTCCCCATCAAATAATAAATTACAAATTGCACACATTCACTCAATGCATATGACAATGATGCATGTAAACATAATAATAATCAAATATCAAGATTAAAATATTAGAACAATAATTAATAATCAACATAAATATTAGATGAAATAAATAATAAGTAATTGCAATAAAAATATAAAAGGGCAGAAACATCAAAATGTTAGAAACATTAAAACTAACAAGATATAATCATATGCCAATATATAATATAAAGCAAAAATTAAATGAGCATTAAATAAATACAAGTGAAAAATATAAAATATAACAATTTTAACAATATTTCAAACTCATGATCACAATGTTTATCTTATTAGATGAATAAAATTCACAAATCATTACAAGAAATAAGATTAAAATTACTAACATACTCATCCAGATCTAATGTGGATTTTCAACCCTTAAGCCTACCCACATCAATATCAGAATCTAGACATGATTTGATATTTTTGAAATTATTTTTCTTCTAAAACTTATAAACTAACACCACTAGAAGTGACTCATGTCCCATTCCAAGGTAATCGAAGCCTATAATCACCAGAAGATTGAAGGCAGAAGAGGAAGAATATCAATTTGTCACATTTTTAGGCTCCTTAAGCTTGAGGGCGCTAGCCTTTAGCTTAAGGCATGAGCCTTAAGCTTAAAGCTTGCGCCTTAACATAAGGCTTGCGCCTTAACATAAGGCTTGCGCCTTCGTAGCCCAGAAATGTAGTAGATTGATATAAAATCGAATTTTTACGTGTTCCACTTATGAAAACTCAATTTTTTTTTTCTAAGGCAAAAAATTAACTGGAAATTAAAAGAGAATAGATTTTAGACTCTGAGTTACCTTGTTTTGAATGAAAATTATTGGTTTGCTTGAAGTTTGACGAAGAACACCTCAAAAACACTTAATCTCTTTTGAATGATCCGAGTTTGTGTTTGATTTCGTTTCTGAAAGTATTTATCTATTTATAATTCACTGACTATCCTAGAAATACCCTCTCACACAATAAACAAAGATAACTCCTAAGATTTTTGTGGTACAAATGGATTTTTGTATGTGTTTTTTATTTTTATTTAGTTTTGATTTTGATTTTTTTTTTGTGTTTTAGTTTATGAACTCAATATGTTTTCTATCTAACCAATTTTGCTAACCCCTTAACCCTAGAGTTAGAGTTGTATTTCTAGGCAAATGGGTGAGTCTTGCACTATTCACTACCTATGTGGCACGTGGGCCCCACTGGAGGACCCCACAAATGAGCTGATTTTTTATTTTTTATAAAATTAGTTTAAATGACACGTATATTGACATAGGTGTGAAAATTTATCTCGGATGAACCCAAGACTCGTTTTCAGACCCTATTTCGATACGAACCCCGAAGACATGAAAAACATCCAATAGATTCGATTTCTTACCTAAGGATTCCTAATTTAAGAATCAAATCAATTGGACGTTTTGAACTCGTTCTACCACAAGAAAAGTCATCACCACTGATGGGCCCCTTAAAGGTTGTTGATGGGCCTCTTAAAGGTTGTTGATGGGCCTCACAAGGGCCACTGTGGGTTCTGCCAGCGAACCACCTTAATTTTTATAAAATCGATCCTGCTGATGTACAAAGTGCCATAGGAAACCGAGGCACATCCTAGGAAAATCCGAGATGTGTTTGCCCCTGTCCCGTTTTGCCACAAATGCAAAAAAATACTAAGGGTTACACTTCCTAACCTCAAATCATTGTCGTAAGATCTAGTTCATTAGATGTTTTAACCTCTTCTTTAGCAAATGAGGTTATCATCATCGATTTTTTTTTACATAAAAATTGAGCGTGTAAAGTTTGCGCCCATTCTACTAGTATTTTACTTTCAAGTAAAATTTTATCAAAATATAAAGTAGACACACCAAGAGTAATCATACTTACCTGATTTTCGTTCTTCGAATGGTTTGTAGTGTGCTAACTTCATTGGGAATCTAATGCAAATTCTCCTCTTTTAAAAGTTATCCTTACGAACGATGTAAGACGAAATGAGATGCGCCATGCAAGCGACTTCTAGGTGCATCGCTTTAGACAACTCAATGGATGAATGGGTGGGATATTGCGACAGACCTAATTTCAAAATGCTCCACTTCAGGAGGTTGTCCCTCATGATGGTTTGTCTAAAAATCTCCATTTCTAGAAGTGCATCATGCTGGACAGTTTCTCAGAAAATCTCCACTTCATGAGGTGCATCATGCTGGACGACTTAATTAAAAATCTCCACTTTGAGAGATGCGTCATGCTAGACGACTTGATTGAAAATCTCCACTTTGGGAGATGCATCACGCTGGATGACTTGATTGAGAATCTCCACTTCGGGAGGTGTGTCACACAGGGCAAGTTTCATGAGCAAACTTTACCTAGGATCTTACCCTCTTAAAGGCAATCATGCATTGTGTTGATTCTACTGGGGAACTTACACTTTTGGGGAACCGAGTTTCAATGTGTTGATCCTACCGAGGAATACCTATAAAATCAGGCTTTGCCATGTAGAAAAGGAGGCATTTTGGCCAATGATGATTAGAAATCTCGTGATTAGGCCCGAGAAGGTGTTCATGTGTGTTACGTGACCATGCATATGAATACATAAATCCACTAGGGACTCAAATTTATATGTCTATGTGCGATTGCACATGAATCTATTGGAAATTATAACGCAATATATAAAACTAGGCAACTGGCTAGAAAAATTTATTGTGCATTGTATGTGGTTCATGACAGAACTATGTAACTTACTCGAGAACTTGTCCTACTGGAGGATTTATCTTTGCTGGCGAATTTGTTTACACTGGGAATTTAGGTATGTGTGTCTGTATGCAGCTGCACATGAATTTATTTGAAACTGTGTTGTAACACGTAACATGGGGAAACTTATTGGGAAAGTTTATTGTGCATCATGTGTGCATTCATGTTATCTCCATTAGAGCATCTTGGAATTTTATTTAACTAACCAGCTTTAGGGGCTCTAAGGCGTGGCACCCTCACATGAGGGCTGCGTATTAGAAGTGTGACGCCTTCCATGATGGCTTAGCACCTTACTAGGCTATGTCACGTCATTTCTTTACCGCTTTGCCTCTCTTTTTTTGCATTATCATGCAATTTTTGGCTTGTCCTTGCGTAAGACATTCAAAACATGTTAAAATATGACTTTAAATTGTAATCACATGCTTACCTTGGCTTTATTCTTGCAGATGAGTGCGACTCATGGTAAATATGGTGGTAACGCCTATACTGCAGGTTAGTGATTTAACCAACTGCCTGAACAAGTGAGGGACCACATTCAAGACACTGATTTTGGGCAGTTTGTGGATACGTTGCCACGAGTTCGAAGCCAATCATCGACTGCTGGTGTCCTTGCTTTGATGGAGCATTAGATGGATTCGACGCACGCCTTCCATCTGCAATTTGGAGAGATGACCATCACTCCGATCGACTTTGCAACTATTATCGGACTATCATTTAGCAGGCATTCTGTTCCGTTTGATGACCGAATGAGGACCTTGGACGCTCAAGGCCTGCGAGACAGCTTGCGAGCGGCCATTGGTGTTGAGCATGTTATTACTCATGATAGGATTTGGTATGAAAACATATATTCACAGTATTGAGATATGACTCGAGAATAGGTTGTGGAGGTGGATATCGATGTGCTGGCCTGAGCTTTGAATTTAGAACTTTAAAAACTTTTAAATTTTTGAATTTATAACTTTAAAAACTTTTGAATTTTTTTCTTATCAATATACCTATATATATACCTCTTTTAATGATTTTCTTCTTATCTTTTTATTGTTTCTTTCAATTATTTTGTTTCAATTTTATAGTTTTTATTTTTTTTTTCATATATATGTTAATATTATTTTTAGATTTTGATTAATAAAAAGATGACAAGTATAACTTCAATCCATATATATTACCATATCTTTTTCTCTAACTACAGTAATATTAGTTTAATTCTCTGGTCTCTTCTTTATTTTTTCTTTTTTATAATTTTTTAATTTTATGAAATGATGTGTATACAGAAAGAACTGGATATAGAGTAAAGATAAGAGAAAAAAAAAAAGACTCATATTAATTAAATCTCATTATTTTGATAACTTATTTTTATCTTAGTACAATTAATTGTATGATGTTGAGTATGTGTGTTTTAAGTTTTTCCTCAATTTGTTTGTATAGTTTTTATGCTTATGAATGAAATGTCAGTTTTTATTTATTTATTTATTTATTTATTTATTTATTTATTATTATTATTATTATTATTATTATTATTATTATTATTATTATTTTGCTCTTTCCTTTATTTGTTTTATTTGTTTTGCTTTTCAGATAGGTATTTAAAGAGAAATCTAAAAATTAAATTTAATAAATATATTTAAAAGGGAGTTAATAAGATAACATCTAATAAATTAAAAAAATTAAATATATTTAATAAATTAAAAGGATGAGATACTTTATATTCTTATGATTTAAAATTTAATTTTCTATCTAAATATTAGAAAATTATATATAATTATTATATTTTCAAATTAATATTTATTTATGATAATTATTTATATCTATATTTAATTTTGAAACTTTTTATTAGACCATTTAAGATATTTTTTTAAATTTAGAGATTAATTCTTATTTAAAATAATTATCTATATTATTATTTGATATTTTTTAAAAATTTTAGATTTGACTATTTAATTTTTTTTCCATCTCCTTACAATAATTTCATATTTTTATATCTATATATCTTTATTATTGTACTTATTTACAAAAATTCTATATATATCTATGTATAATGTGTTTTTACTATATTTTAATTTATATGTATATCTTTTTTATTTCTCTCAAGTATAATTTATTTATATATATATATATATATATATATATATATATATATTTATCTTGTATGTACAAAAAAATTTTAATATAATATATAATAATAAAATAATATAATCACGACGCAGGCTTTTATCTAGTTACTATAATATTACAATTACTATAATATAATTATAGCCTTTTAATTGATAGTTAGTATAATAAATAATAATTATTTTATTATCAAAACGATGTCGTTTTGATTTGGGAGGATTAAATGAATCGTAAAACAAAACTACATGGTTTTAGCTTAGGACTGCATTTTAATGATACGAACAAACAAAAGTCCTCCCAACTCAACATATTCTCCTCCCTGCACCGCTCGTTCTCTCCTCCTACGGTTCTACACATTCACAGTCTTCTTGCTTTTTCTACCCCTTCTTGTTGCTTTCGTGCGTGGTCGTCACCTTTGCAGCAGTCCTGCTATTCGACCGCAGCACCAGTGCCAGGTCCTCCATTTGCATTCTTGATTATTTATTTATTTTCTCCATTTATTTTTTTCGTTCTCTTTTGTCCCTTTTCCTTTTTCTTTTTTTTTTATATAAATACATATGAACAGACAAAGAGGAGGAATTGTTGAATTAATTTGTGTGTTTAGCTGGGAGACATATGTCTATTGTTTTATTTTTTTCATTTGTGGATTTTGCGCATGTTTTATTTGTTATTCTCCATCTAAAATGGTTTACTTTTTAGATGAAATTATTATATGTATATCCTGGATGAAAATCTGAATCTTGGAATGGGATTAGGTATTTTCAGGTTCAAAGCTTCTTGTTAAGTTGGATGAAGCCAATTAATTTCTTGAAAAATGCATATATTTAGATGATTGGGTATGTGATTAGGAATATTTCTTTACTGTTGTTTTTTATTCTTTATTTGTATTTTTTAAAATTAGGAAAAAATGTGCTGTATCTAATTATAATTTTCTCTTCAGTCTTTTATTAAATTTTCTAGTTGAATGTATTATTTATTTATGTTGAATTTTAATTCTTTCATTCTATTTTAACATTACTTGTACTGTTGTTCCAGAATATTACAGGGTGAATTGTTTTATTATTTTAGATAAAATTTTCATGTATTTTTTACATATTTTTTTTGTTGCATTTTCGGGTTCAGATTTGGGTTCGGTAGTATGTGGGTAATTCTAAATGGATTTGGGTATAGTTCGTTCATTCCTTTAATGGATTTGGGTACTTAAATTGATAATCAGGTTCGGATTTGGGTAGTTAATTTTCAGCGGGTACAAGCCCCTCTGCCATCCCTTCATGGGAAATGTTAATTTTCTTGCCTTTGATTTTTTTTCTTTTACAATTCATTAAATGAAATTTAAGTAAAAGTGAAAACATATATAACTTTATAAAAAAGCTTTTAAGGATTTCATATAAAAAGGTCCTGAAATTACAGATTAAAACTTTCAAAACTTATTGGCAATAATGAAAGTACCTTTTTGTTAGATTATTTTAAAGATTATATGTCAACAGATTTTCTGGGCTGTTTATGTTGTTTTGCTTTATGGATTCCTTTCTAGCTGAAATTGTAGTTTCAACTTGGTACATTTCATTGGAGGTAATACATGTGGATATCCTATAAAGCTGATTTCTTTTTGATGTTGTGTTTCTTGCATGTACGATTTTGATAGGGATGCAAAGTCAAGTTTTCACCGGATTTAGAGCGGCTCATTGAATAAATTAGCCCAACTGAGCAAAGCCTAGTTTGGCCTATGCTTGGCTGTTTTATTAATTGAACCTTATTGAGTGGACTTTTTTTTAGCCAATATTTGAATTTGCTAAAGAAAATTATTTTATTCGGAACTCCAAAAATCAAAACACAGTAAAAGTTTTAGGTAACAATTTCTGAACTCTTCAAATATTGGCATTCGCATTCTTTCTCGATCAAAAGCTGCAATGAGCTGGGTGATGAGCTGTAACATAACTTAAAATTTGCTTCATGTGGGGCTAAGCAAGTTGAGTCCAAAGCTTGTACAACTCAACATGTTCATCAAATGAGCTTAAACAGCCTTTATTAAATCAATGGTTCATGAATAGTTTAGTTTACCTGATGCCCTAATTTTGGAAATGTGGCATGTTCTACCAAGTATAATCAGTGTTTATTGCAGAATGCAGACCCTCAGCTGTTGTGTTTAAACGGGCACAGATTTGGAAATGGCACATGACATAATATTTGTTTCTTTTGTCATAAGCTGGGCAAGATTTTTTATCTATCTTCTTAATTTGAAATGTTTTGCAATATTATGGTATCTCTTGGATTCCTTTGACTAAAAGAAAATGGGAGGATGCTTGAGGTCTTAAAATTGGCTTGCTGTTCTGGATGTGCATTTTAGGTTATGTTTTCTGTACTTCTGAATGCATTTAGTTTGGTGTTGCAAGTTTTATTTTCATAGAGCTTGAAATTTGAAGTGCATTTCAATTGTGTTGATCCAGTTAATTCTGTCTTGTGTGGTGTAACTTGCATATTTTATTCCTTAGCACCTTACCTATAAAAATATACAGTGACAAGATATGATGTTATCTCTCCTTTGTTTTATTGACATTTTATTATGATGATTTTGTTTGAACTTTGATTAAACAAAGAAGTAAAGAAAGTTTGCTGAATAATAATACAATAATCAGTTGATTGTCTTTCATTTTAAGATCAGATGATATAACATGGAATATGAAAAAGTTTTGTTTTGCAAATTAAAAGAGTCAAAAGATTCAGGTAGTTGGTACATTTGAACAAGGTAGTGATTTAACACTCCATTGTCATGAAGGTTAACATTAAATTTTTATGCTTCTGCCTTAAATGATTATTTTGTCTAACTAAAGGACACAATCTTCTTCTTTCTAGCAAAATAGGAAGATATATTTTTCTTGTATTTGGTTTTTTACTCTCTCTCTGTCTCTCTCTCTCTCTCTCTCTCTCTCTCTCTGGTTTAGATTCTCCTAAATATGTCAGGCCAAGGCCAGCGCTTGAATGTGGTTCCAACTGTTACAATGCTTGCTGTTGTTAAATCTCGCCTTGTTGGAGCTACAAGAGGTCATGCTCTTCTCAAGAAGAAGAGTGATGCTTTAACTGTGCAGTTCCGACAAATTCTTAAGAAGATTGTATCAACGAAAGAATCAATGGGAGAGATTATGAAAGCCTCTTCATTTGCCCTAACTGAAGCAAAGTACGTCGCTGGTGAAAACATCAAGCACGTTGTCCTTGAGAACGTCCAAAATGCCAATCTTAAAGTTCGATCCCGACAAGAGAACATTGCTGGAGTGAAGCTTCCAAAGTTTGAATATTTCACTGAAGGTGAGACAAAGAATGACCTTACAGGATTGGCCAGAGGTGGCCAGCAGGTTCAGGCCTGTCGTGCTGCTTATGTCAAATCTATCGAAGTTCTTGTTGAGCTTGCTTCACTACAGACATCCTTTTTAACACTCGACGAGGCAATAAAGACAACCAATCGTAGGGTCAATGCTTTGGAAAACGTCGTGAAGCCAAGATTGGAAAATACAATAACTTACATTAAAGGGGAGTTAGATGAGCTTGAAAGGGAAGACTTCTTCAGGTTAAAGAAGATTCAAGGGTATAAGAAGAGGGAAATAGAGAAACAGCTTGCTGCTGCTAAGCAGTTTGCTGAGGAGCAGTTTGCTGAGAAAGTTTCTTTGCAGAAAGGAGTTTCAATAAAAACAGCTCACAACCTCTTGTCTGCAGCTATGGAGAAGGATGAGGATATAATTTTCTAATATGGATGAGTTAATTTGCTCTTCCTCATGATATGAGGCTTTTTGGCTATGGTTGGCTTATGGAAGGGGCTTTCCCTATTTTCTAAGACAGGGATGTTTTTTTTTTTTCCCTTTTTTTCAATAAAAGCTTAGTCTACAAAAAAATTCTATTTATTGTGTAATAATTCTTTCATCATTTTAAATTTTAATGTAAGAAATATGTTGTTGATCATAGTTGTCTTCTTCAGTATAATTTTGTGTATTAATGATGTGAATTATTATTTTGAGACTCAGCACAATGAATCTCTTTTGTTTCATGTCATTTTCACATTTTTGTGTAAATTATGAATTATTTGAGTTAATTTGAATTTAGTCTATAATTTTAAATGTATATACTAATTTAATTAAATATTTAGTAGACATTGCCTTTAAAATTGTTCTTTTATACATTGATTTGTTTTGAAATATTGAATATGTTGCAGTTTACAATTTTCTAGCATTTAATTATATTACTAAGTTTTTTTTTCTTTTTTGGGTTATATTTCCTATTGGAAAATTTATTTTACATCATTGTTTCTTATTATTATTACTATTGTTCGAGAATGTGCGATGCATGTTGTTATACGTTAAATATACGCATCACAATGGTTATTTATAATTTTACTTTTTATATATTTTTTATTAATTTTTATAAAGACTATAAAAATTTAATATTTTTAGTTTATAATTACTACATGTATAAAAGTCAGTGCAAACTACTATTAATCATATCTAATATTTGGTGAAAAATTTTAATAATTTTTTTACAATAGATTTTTTGACAAAATAAAATAATTAAAAGTTGAAAATAAATAACCATTTGATCCAAGATCTCGCCATATAAAAATAAAAATATATATATATATATATATAAATTATCAATAATCAAATTCAAAATTTTTAATAATACACCAAAATAAAATAAAAAATCAAAAGTTAAAATTATACCTATTAATAATCATAAAGTGAGAAATTTTCGATATAGAAATAGAAAAGAATCTCGTGATAATAGAGAGTTTTTAATAAATTATTGATAATAAAAGCAAAAAACTCATTGATAGTGGCCAATGAAAATATAGTTATTTGATAGATTAAATTTTCAACTGAATTAAAATTTAAATATTTGTCCTTTATTATCATAATAATAGATGCAATATCAAAGTTAAAATATAATAAATTTTTAAACTAAAAATATGAAACAACATAAAAAAAAGAAGCATTAAATGTTAAAAAAAATAAAATCATGATTAAATAATTTTTTTAAAAAAAATTGACAAATTTATACTAATTGAAAATTGATTAAAAAATTTACTTAGCATTAAGGATAAAATAATTAATATCATTCAAGAGAATGATAAGGTAAAAAGTAATTAACAACATTAACAAAGCAAACAAAAGGAAATATGACGAAAAGAAAAGAATTTCAATTTATAATTTATAAATTTAATTATTTTTGGATTTTAAATATAAAATAATTAATTCTTTTTGCAATAAAATTGTAAATATAATTGATTTAATATTGAATTCAATCAAGACTTCTATAATAGGATTTCATTCTTAATTAAGATTGGATAGAATTTCTGGTTACAATTTGTAATACATATTTGATTTAATATTAATAATATATATATATATATATATATATATATATATATATATATAGTTTATTTAATTAATTTATTATTATTAAGAATCTTATATATTTGATTAGTTTATTACATTTTGTATACTTTAAATATATTTAATATTAACTACTATTTTGCATGTATTAATTGTTAAGAGAATATAAATTTCAATTAATTAATATAAACTATATTCATGAAAATTAATGATATTTATTCCCTACTTTTTTTTCAAACTAATAAATTTATTTAATCAAAAGTAAATTATTTTTATTTTTTAACCAATAAAATTAAAATTTTTAAAATTTTACATTCTTCTCATTTATATCTTGTATAATATATAATATATAACATATAAAAATAGAGCAGTTTGCATTATAAAGAAGTCAAGTGTAGGGTTTTGAAAACGCCAAGTGTAAGCAGAACAATAATTATTTAGAACAGTTATAAAAAGATAAGATACAATCGTAAAATGATAAGTTGTTTTAGATAATATCTTTATCAAACTAATATCAATATAAAAAATTATTTCTAATACTAATATATTAATAAAAATGTATTTCTTTTTATAAAATAATTAATAAGTGATTTACACGCTTATAGATATGATTTTTAAAAAGTAAAAAATTTTCACACACTTAGAATATGTTACACTAAATAAATAATATATTAATATTTTGAATAAATATATAATCGTTTATTATAAATTATAAATATAAAATAAAATAAAACTTTATTTCTTATTCCAAAAACACAGAAAACCTTAATTGATTAGTTTGGTGTATAAAATAGTCATATATATCACAAGTTAGGTTGCATAAATATGAGACACGAAATACGATAATTTTTTAAAAAATGCGATATCCACACTCTTAAAACATATAACACATAACAAATAATACATTAATATTTCAAATAAACAATCATCTGTAATAAATTATAAACATAAAATATAAAAAATAATTTCTTATTTCAATGGCATGAAAATAAATTTTAAAAAAAATACTTCACTTTTTATTAGTAATTAAAAAAAACATATTGATTGATTAACTTAGTATACGAAGAAATCTCGTATACCAGAAGTTAAGTTGTATGGATATGAAACAAAAGATATAAAAACATATATGATATGATAATTTTTAAATAATTAGAATATACATATGCTTAGTACACAGTACACATAATAAGTATTACATTAATATTTTAAATAAATAATCATTTGCAATAAATTTTAAATATAAAATAAAAAATCTTAATTTATTATTTCAATAACATAAAAATAAATTAAAAAAATTTAATTTTTATTGGTAATTAAAAAAAATCTTGATTAATTGACTTGGTATATGAAATAGTCTCATATATAAATACAAGACATAAGATACAAGAATGTATATAGTATAATAATTTTTAAACAAAGAAAATATCTACATGCTTAGTACACAATATATAAAACAAGTAATACATTAATATTTTAAATAAATAAATTTGGATTGTATTCTAGTTTGTCCTTATCAACATAACCAAATGATATAAACATAACCAAATATTAAACTGAAAAATTAGAAAAATGAATTAAATAACAGTACAAAAATAAAAACTCAATCTATAAAAGGTGGAGGAGGAGGCTGCAACAACTAAATGATCGTTTGGAGTTGAGCATTCAATCTCGTGTACTGATGTTGTATTATTTCAAGATGGGAATCAATGCTTCCATACGATATATCTAAACTAATAAATTGATCAGACATCATCGTCTCCATCCTCTCCATTCGACTGTTGAACATATCTATCCTGGAGAGGATGCAAGCTAACACATCGTTGGTCTCGGCCTGTACCGCTGCATGGGAAGGACCTGTACAAGAAAAAGTAAAAAATGTAAGAGGTAAACCTCCTATGTTAGCTTCCTCATCCACTTCTTCAGCTCCAATATCTGCCTCCTCAATCACATCTTCTCCAACTTCAGGCTGTTAATCCATCCCAGCTAACCGAAATGTGTCTCCATGCTTAACCATCATTCTCGCCCTCAATATCATGTCAATATCCAAACGGGTGTTTTTATCATTGTCTATCACTGCATATGGAGATCTGTCCGGTTTGAATACCCTAAGGTATTGCCTAATTGTAGTAACGAAACTCCTATAACTATACTACCCGTGTTTCCGTTTGCCACTTTCTTCCATCTCACACCCATCAATAATCTAGATTCAACCTAATTTCATTATTAATAGTGCACAAAAAATATAATTCATTCACCCCTACCATACCATCACTTTCTTTCCTACCAAAAAATATAATCATGTGAGCCAAAAATCTATGGATATAGCGATAAGCAGGATTTCTCAGATTAGAGGCCTTAGCATCGAGTTATAACCACGTGAACCTGTAAGTCTTTGCTATGCATCGTTTTCACTCTAAAGTTAGAGGGCACACATATAATAACATCTTTAGTTGGGAAATAAAAAATATGACCAAGCTCATTAATGATTAATTCATGTTTCCTCTCACTCAGTTGAAAAACTATTTTTAACTCAACAATATTTACAACGGGATAGATGTATGAAGCATATGTATTCAAAAACTCAAGAGTTAAGGATACAAATACATAATCCTTCATAATAATGAAATTACCCACCCAATTCGTTACAATGGTTCAATCACAGCATCTCCCAAACCCACCAAACTCAAAGCATGCCCATCTATGAATTTATTTAGGACTATAGGTTTTAAAGCAAGAGCATTGTACCTTTCTAGTTGTTCCAATGATGAGAGTGTGAATGGTGGTGGTGGGAATCTCCAATGGAGGAGTGGTGGTTGCCCTTTTTCCTCAATGTAGATTTTGTGCGGGGACCGAAGCATTTGAATGTCCTCTAAATGAACAGGAAGTTCTTTATCTCTTTGGTGCCATGGGTGAGAAATTGGGTGTAGAGAGAGAGAAGGAAGGGAAGAAAGAGAAGAAGATATGGTGGCTATGAAGGTTTTTAGAAAGAGAAAAATGTGGTTGGGGTGTGTTTTAGAGAGAGACACGTTTTGACGGAAAATAAAAGAAAAGAGTTAGGGTTGAGAGACAAAAAAACGTATCTTTAAAATGTACCCTCGCAAGGCACCACACACCACGCCTTGCCCGTGGTCTGCACTACCTCGTGGGGTTGTTTTTGTTGGGCGGGCCACGAGCGTGGTGTGTGCCACGCCTTACCCGTGGACTGCACTAGAAATCTCCTCTTTGTTTGCTAGGTGCGCCACAGCTAGGCCGTGGCGTTTCAAGCAAGGACCTGTTGCGTCACTCCTATGCCACGTGGCCGTGGACTGCACTGGAAGTCGCCTTGTTTTAGCATCTGGATGCCATGGTCGTGACATTTTACACGGTCAAGCCGTGGAACCCATTGTCTCTCAGCACTATTTAGCGTTTTTAGGCCATGAGCATGGCATTTTAGGTACTTAGAAATTGAAGGTCACAGTCTGGCCATCTAAAATGCCACGCCTGTGCCCTAAAAACACTAAATGGTGCTAAGAGGTAGTGGACTCCACAGCCTCGCCGTGGCATCCAGAAGCTAAAAAGCAAGACTTCCAGTAAAGTCCATGGCCAAGGCATAGCACACACCACGCCCGTGGCATAACCTATGCAAATATGGAGGACTTCTAGTACAATCCATGACAAAAAACCGCTCTCACAACTGAAAGCTATTCAGGCTACTATCTTCCAAGAGGCATAATATAGTCTTTTTTACCTCCATTTTTATTAACCTTAAACGAGAGATAATTAATAGTGAGAAGGATATACTTTCCCATTCCATTAATATTGGTATAATTTCAAATAACATAAAAAAAGAGAAAATAATTAAATTAGCAAAACTAATTAAATCATTAAGCTACCTCAAATTTAGAAACAAAGATTATATTTGTCTAGATTCAATCTATGAGTGAGCTCTTAGACCCGGTTTAGGTAAGCAATTCCTCAAGAAACAATACTCCTTCCTTTCTACTATTAATAATGGTATAATTCCAAATTATATAAAAATTAAGGAAATAATTAAACTGTAATATAAAATATATATTAGAACAAGGAAAAATACAAAATATTTATGACTAGCATCTAAATTCAATCCATTCATGTACTACCGTAGTTGCTTTACGGAATGGATCTTTTTAAGAAAATTTCTGAATGTGCCACCGTCAACATCATGGATTCTGCTACTATCTTTATACTATGACACTGCCAAATAACTATCATAAAAAGAATACATATCACCAAACAATTGCAAAGAATTTTCAGAACATGCAAAAAGAGTAATATAAGTTTCCCAATAACTAGTTATTTTTTAATATTCAGCATTTACCTTTTATAGTTCTTTGCCACTAGAATGCAATGGATATGTTAAAGGTTCAAGGAAAGCCAATAAACATCTAAAATTCTACCCACAGAGTAGAAACTGAACTTGTGAGCCAACAACCTATTAACAACCAAAAATGTGTTGCTTATAAAGCAAGATTGATTCTGAATGCATAAAAATCGATCTCTCTCTTATATGTTGCAGAAAACACTTTCAACTAATATAGATTCTTGATCATCTGAGATTTTAAAGAGAACAAACACCAAACTGAATTAAGAAAATTATACTGTCTCTGTGCAACAGACTCTCAGACTTGACTCTACATCCGATAGCAATCCAACAAGCCAAACCCACATAAACAAGAGAGAAGAGGAAGATAGAGTTTTCTCTCCACTTTGCTGCAAGTGAACTAAGTTGGGGGAGAGTGAAAAATAAAATGGGGTAACAAAACTTCACATAGCAAGGAAAAAAGTTCTCTTAATGGCATCTAAATGAAAGCGATCTTATTCTGAATGACATAAATGACAAAAAACATTGTTAAAAGAAAAATCTGAAGGGCAAAATAATGTCCAAGATTTATAGTCAATGTTTTCTGAAGCTGTAAATGGCAGTGAAAATGAAATACAAACTCCAAGTGATCTAGACCATCTCTAGATGGCACTGAGCACATTTCTATTAAAAGCACATCTGACATCCTAATTAAATCGTAATTCATTAAATGTAAACGAACCCTTAATATTAAATATAAGTTCCGCAATGAGAGTATCGTTGATAAGGGTATGTGGCTCAGCAGGATAACTGGTCAAGAGGAGATCATCGCTGGTGCTAGTAGAAATTATATGTCAAAAGTTCGAAGGACTCATTTTAGCCAATAAATAATAGATTTTAACCATTTATTTTTTATGAGCTTATAGCTAATTTTGTGAAAAAAAAAATGCTTATCTTTGAAACTTTCCGAAGTAAACTTTAGGTTTACACAAATCAAATTCAAAAAGTCTATCATCTGTTGGTCCAAAAGCATTTTTTTTCCCATAGACTTGTGGCCCAAAATAGCTATTTCAAATATCAATACCAAAGGGGCCTTGTGTAGAGTCATAATGACTCATAAGTCCTGATTTTCCTTATGATCTAAGAAGGCTTGAAACTTTAACATTCACAACATCCACCTTAACCATTTAATTAAATCAGAATTACAATTACACTACTACTTGGTGAACATTGCATGCCCATAAATTGGCTTTTTCCAAATTGATGATGGAAACTGATAGGTCTTATTCATCAAATTCACAAGATACCCTGCAATTGATATACTTAGACATCAAGCAATTTGCAGGAAAATGGTCTCCAGAATAGGCAGATAAAATTTCTAACTTTAGCCATATGTCCATCGTCTAGATAAAATTTATAGAAATTACAATTCATCGTCAAAACAATAAATGATCCACAATTCACCTAAGTTGGCACAATTTGATCATAAAATAAACAACCAACTTAACAGAACCTGAAATCAATTTGCTACAAATGTTGCTACAGCCATCAATTACTGCAAAGTTCTGAAACCCTACAAGCTAAAACTTGTAAGAGAGAGAGAGGAAATACCTGAGAGATCATTTGGGGGGGTTTTGGACGGCATTTGGAGAGGTCTGAGACAACAAATTGGGCGGGAGGTGAGATGGTTGGTGTTGTTTTTGGAGTGATTTCTTTTCAATTTCTCTCCATTTGTTGATAGCTATTGTGCAAATAACTGTGACATTTTTAATAAAAATAAATTATTTTTTAATCTGAGCATCCAATTGCTAAAAATCAAACAATATCAGATCGGCACTTACATCCGGCGCCGACGAAATAGAGCAATCGGAGAACCTTTGGTCCGGCGGGGCCGGCGGCCTCTTCTATCGTCATCTCTTCTCTGTCTCTCTCTTACAGTCGAGAGCTCATTTCTGAAGCACAAGTAGAAGTAGAACTGATGAATTTAAAAGAAAAATAATAAATTAGAAAAAATTAAATCGAGAATTGAATTTCAACTGACAAATAAAATAATGTTTTTACTAACAAATAAGCTTTTTCTTTTTTTAAAGGACAAATAAAATAAATTTTAAATAATGAGAAAGTCAAATATTATTTTTTTATAAAGAATTTATTTACGTGGATCTCCAAAATTCCCAAGATCTATATATCTATATCCATATATCTATATTTATATCTATATATTATTATTATTATTATCCATATATATATATATATAATTCTGAAGCAAAAAGATTTAAGTTGTCACTCTATTTTTTTAGTATTCTATTTTTTAAAAAAAATTTTAAATTTTTTTTATTTTTCTATATTTTGATTGAATAGTTATATTTTTTATTTTAAAATAAATATTTAGATAATAACAATATATTTTTTTTATCTAATCTAATTTAACAATTACTTTATTTTATTTAGTATTTTATTTTTATTTTTCAAAATTTAAAATTTTTTAAAACATTCTATTTTATCTTTTTTTTAAAAATTTTGAATTTTTTCTTCATTTTTCTATATTTTGATTGAATGGTTATCTTTTTTTTAAAATTTTAAAATAAATATTTAAATAATGGCAATATATTTTTGAAGTTTGATCTAATTTAATAAACATTTTATTTTATTTAGTATTTGATTTTCATTTTTCAAAATTTATAATTTTTTAAAAATAATTTGGCTTTTGAAAGTTTTTAATTGAAATTTTTAAAATTTTTTTCTTTATTTTCTATGTTTTGATTGGATGACTATACAATATTTACATAACACCAGTATATATTGAAATCTAATCTAATTTAAAAAATATTCTATTTTATTTGGTACTTAGTTTTCATTTTTTCAAAATTTAAAATCTTTTAAAGATAATTTAGTTTTTGAAAATTTTTAATTTTATATTTATATCTGTATTTATATATAATCATAATTTTTTACTTAAGTGAACAAAATTATTGTTTTTTTACATATAATTAGTTTATTTTTAATTATATGTTTTGCTTTTTTTCTTTTGTTAATTTGTTAAATGTTGAATTTTTTTTTTCTTTCTTCTGTATAGGGCATCAGTTAGTATATTTCACATATTTTCGTTTATATTTATAATCTAATTATTCTCTCGTGGGTAAATATCAATTATCACACTCTTCATCGAACTCAATATTTCTTGTAATCATGCATTTTCAAGAAGAATTTTTTGCATCCATCTTCGTTCCTACTTGGTAATGATATCCAATCGAAATTGTGTATGATTAAAGTTATATACTTAAAATTGTTCCACATGACTTTGAAGCTACGATTCTTCTCTTTTTAAAATCTCAATATGTATCATTATTTGAGTATCAATTTACCTTTATTAATTTATGTTAATATGAATTTTTTTCTATTTTTCAATATAGCTTCAAGTAAAAAAAAAAAAAAAAAAAGTTATGTATGTATTAGGTTGATATTAATGTAAAACATTTACAATATTATTTTCTTTGATTGTAGTTATGTTAAATAATTTAATTTTATTGTTGTATAAACATGACCTTATGAAATTTACTGAATTTCGCAAATCGTTGAATAAAGGGATCATTGAATGCAAAATATGATCATTATTTTATATATATATATATATATATATATATATATATATATATAAGGCTGGGTAAGAGGCAAATCTGAGGTTTAACAACGCCACGAATCATATTCTGAATATGCATTAATTCTCTATTATATTTCTCTGATTCATCAAGATATTTCTGTAAAAGAATAATTATTTTTAAATCATTAGTTACTTTTTGTATGTTCATATTTTGATGTTTGTGTGTTAAACGGTCCTTAAAGTTTTGTTGGTATCAGAGCCAAAACATCTGGATAACCTACAGTTAGACATTTATATAATATAGAATCCATATTTGATATCTCAGAGAGTTTTGGGTATGCCATCTGAACCCATTTTCAGCCATAGTTGGGCTATTTGAAGGGTATAACAGGCAGTGGCCGCAACTTATTGATATTAAAAATGGATCCTTTATTATGTAGATCGGCTAGCAGTGTGAAATCAAATGATTCTGAATCTTCTGAAATAAAAAAGATAATAAATAGAAATGAATTGATTTTACAAGATTTTAGTAAAGCAATTGATGAATGGGAAATACCCAAAGTAGACAAAGAACAGATTTATAAAGTTTCTAAATTTAATTTATGGAAAACTGATTATGTGATAAAAACAGAAGAAAGAGATTTTCAACTAAGTAAACCATTTGAAAAAATTACTCTTTTATCACCTGAAACATTACAACAACATAAAAGTAAAAAATATAAATATATTCATATAGGATTAATTCAAGTAGGAATAAAACCTTTAACAAGAGAAGGTTTAAACACAAGTATATTAGCAGTAGTAAGAGATGCCAGATTCTTAAACTTTCAGGATTTTTTATTAGGATCAGTTGAAACTAGTCTAAGTGAAGGTCCAATATCATTTGAAGTATATCCAGACATGACTATATCATTAAACGACTTAAATATTTTAGAAAGTATGGTTTTAGAAATTAAAACTCATAATTATAAAATGAAGCAAGGTTCAATTCCTATTGCACTAATATATAAAATTCATTATAAAGCAATGAACTCAGCTTTTGGTACTAAATATAAATTACAACCTAAAATAGGAGAAACCAGATTTTTACAAACTGATTTGTCTAAAACAATACAGTAATACCTAAAACTATACAGTGGAAAGATATAACATTGCCAGAGAAATGGGTATTAGAAGAAATTGTACCCCCTCCAGTGCAAGAGAAAATTAAACCAAATGTAAATTTACAAAAAATTGAACAATATGAAGATGGTAAAGTAACCTTAAAATTTAATAGAAGTCAGAGCTCTAGGTATACAGGATCAACATCTTCTGTAACAACAGAAGGAGTAGCAGATATACCTTCAGTAATTTATGCTAAATATAAAGAAACTGAACCTAAACCAATTATCCAAACTCTAGTAAAACCCAGGTATTCAACTTCTGATATATCAGATAGTAAAATGAAAGGGATAGATTATAGCTCGTCAGTTCCTCAAGCTATATACAATCCAATTGAAAATTATGTAAATCAACAATCAAACTTGGCAAATTCATCACCTGAATCACCATCAGCTTCAGCTATAACTGAAAATATAAGTGAAATAAATAGGGAACTAAATGTACTGAATAAACAGGAAATTGAGAAAAATCTAATAAAAGAAATAATAAAAACAAAAAATTTAATGAAATTAAATAAAATATTAAAGGCTCATAAATTTGAGAATTTAAAACAAGAATACTTAGACTATAAATTAAAAAATCAAACTCAAATTAAATTCTTTGATTGGTTTACACTAACTAAAGATAATAATAATGATAATAAGACTTTAAATCCAATAACAGTTAGAAATAAAAGACCAGAATGGACAGTAAATGACAGAATTATACAAAGTGATTTTCCACCTAAAACAATCAGTAAAATAAAATACCAAGATAATGAAATTATTTGTGCACCATATAAAATAGCTAGAGAAAATGATACAGATAAAAAAAATAATAGAACAAAATAATTTTAGTAATGCAAGTTTAATATGCTTAAATACACAATTAAAAAAGATAGAGAATTTATTAGAAGAAAAAGAAGTAAAGTCAAAAGGTAAAGAAAAAATACAATCTCATATTTTTAAACCATATCAGCTTTCTAGTTCTAGTCAGAAATAATTAAAATGAAGTTTTTTAAAAAATTTAAAAGATCAACTAAGTAAAATAGAATCAAGCTCACAATCTAGTAAAAACATAGCACAAGATACACCTCAAGTATCAAGAAATATAAATATAATAGAAGAAGATTTAAATGATTTAAAAAATAATGCACATTTAAAAAGGATTAAGAGTCAATTAGAAACTCAATTTATACAAAATAAAATAAAAAATTTAAAAGAATATATGGAAAAACATTTATGCGCTGACCATCCAAATGCTTTTTGGAGTCGGAAGCAGCATATAATTGATTTACCATATGAAGAGAACTTTGATGAAAAAACAATTAAAATTAAAGCTAGACCAATACAAATGAGTCCTGAAATGATAGAACATTGTAAAAAGGAAATTAAAGAATTAGAGGATAAGAAATTAATATGTAAATCTAGAACTCCTTGGTCATGTGCAGTATTTTATGTTAACAAAAGTGCTGAAATTGAAAGAGGAGTACCTAGATTGGTAATAAATTATAAACCATTAAATACAGCATTAATATGGATAAGATATCCAATCCCAAATAAAAAAAATCTTTTAAAGAAATTATACAATGCAAATATTTTCAGTAAATTTGATATGAAGTCAGGATACTGGCAAATACAAATTCACCCTAAAAATCGATATAAAACTGCATTTACAGTTCCTTTCGATCAATTTGAGTGGAATGTAATGCCATTTGGATTAAAAAATGCACCTTCTGAATTTCAAAGGATTATGAATGATATATTTAATCCTTATTCAGAATTTTGCATAGTTTATATAGATGATGTATTAATATTTAGTCAAACCATTGAGAACCATTTTAAACATCTAAAAACTTTCTGTATGATTATTAAAAAGAATGGTTTAGCATTAAGTAAAACTAAAATGGATTTATTTAAAACTAGAATTAGATTTTTAGGTCATTATATTGAACATGGAATAATTCAACCTATAGAAAGAACTTTAGTATTTGGAGAGAAATTCCCTAATGAAATTACAAATAAAACACAACTTCAACGATTTTTAGGTTGTTTAAATTATGTAATTGATTTTTATCCTAATCTTAATTGTATGATAAAACCGTTGCATGATAGACTTAAAAAGAATGCTGGTCCTTGGACGGATAAACA
Organism: Jatropha podagrica; assembly: GCA_947857235.1. Taxonomy (NCBI): domain Eukaryota; kingdom Viridiplantae; phylum Streptophyta; class Magnoliopsida; order Malpighiales; family Euphorbiaceae; genus Jatropha; species Jatropha podagrica. The sequence continues at coordinate 11,847 of CANUEP010055535.1, read as the reverse complement.
TACACAATTAGTCAAAAATATTAAATTACTAGTTAAAGAAATTCCTTATTTATATATCCCTAATCCTAAAGCATTTAAAATAGTAGAAACAGATGCATCAAATATAGGATATGGTGGTATTTTAAAATAGAAAGTAAATGGAAAAGAATGTATTATTCAATATACATCAGGACATTGGAATCCTGCACAATTAAATTATTCAACCATTAAAAAAGAAATTTTAAGTATTGTTATATGTATAAAAAAATTCCAATCTGATCTATTAAATCAAAAATTTTTATTAAGAATTGATTGTAAGTCTGCAAAAGATGTTTTGCAAAAAGATGTTAAAAATCTTGCTTCTAAACAAATTTTTGCTAGGTGGCAAGCACTTTTAAGTGTCTTTGAATTTGATATTGAGTATATTAAGGGTAGCAGTAACAATATCCCAGATTTCCTAACCCGTGAATTCTTACAGAACAATGGGACGAAAGAAGGATAAGGGAAAAGGAATAGTAAAAGAGGAGCCAAACTCACCCACTAAAGCTCTTTCAGAGCATTCTGAAGACTTAGGTAAAACCCTTGCCCTAAACACTAAAACCACCCCTACTAAAGACCTTAAAAAATGGATTGAAGAGTTAAGTCAATCTCCAGAAATGATAAATGCTTTGCAGGGAATGTCATCTTCTTCCACAGAAGACACAGGTATGTCTTCTAATCCTAAAGCGATCATACCCGCTCAAGGTATGGCTAGTCTATCTCAAACGGTAGACAGTAAAGACTTATCAAATCCGTTGAAGGCTGTGGATTTGCCAAAAATTCAATATTCTCATAATCACATACATAAATGGTTTCTTAGAAATATTTATGATTATGAGATAGAAATTGAGGATGGTTATAATCATAATAATCCTTGGTATATTATAAAAAACTATTATCCTGAGGATTGGTATTTTTCCCCTTCTGATCTTTCTAAACCTCAGGCATATTATCACCATATTTTAATAGATAGTGGTTCTATAAAAATTAAACATACTTTTGATGTAAAAAATAAAGATGTGATTTCGTATTCTTCTATCCAAATAAAAAGGGTCATTCATCCCAAGGATTGGCCTGCTTCTTCATTATATACTCCAGTAAAATTTAAAGCTTTGCATAAATATAATCCAACCTATAATTATTTTGATTATAAAGAGGCTTGGGAAAAGGTTTTTTGTATTCAAAATCCAACAACTACTCATTCGTGGTTGATATATTTTGATCAGAATATAAGAACTGATTTAAAGTTGCCAAATTGGTTTAAAAAATGGTGGTGTACTAGAGGAATTTCTGAAGAAATCATTCCTTCAGAAATCATATCTTTATATCACTATTTTAAGGCCCATTATAAACTCAATCCTGGTGAAGTCCATATTCCATCATTAATGTACTACTGTATGACCTTCTTCACACCATGGGTCTACTAGTGGTATTTTGATTACCAATATGCTCCAGAAATCCAAAGTGCCCATGTTAGTAAAGCGCCATAAAATTAAATGGTGGAGATCATTTAAAAACTCCACTACAGAGCAAAAAATCAACCAATGGATCCATAGTAAACTAGCCAGCCCATCTCAACCGGCTTTAACCTATGCCAATACATTAGCCATTTCTGATAACCCAACATTTGGGATCCAGAAGGCCCATTGCCAGGCCCGGTTAGCTGCGGCTAAAACCCCAGAGGAGTATTAAAATGATTTGTCAAGAAATGTTTCAACAGTTATCAACCTCCTCTAATCCAATAGTAAACCCATCATCCAGTAAAACTAAAGCAGGATCCTCAGATAAATCGTCATCCAGGAAGAGTTATAAAGGTAAAATTAAATATGTTTCATCATCATCATCATCAACTGATTCAATTCCCTCAGAAGAAAGCAGTAATGATGATTTTCCTCCTGTAAAAATTAGTAGTAGAACAAGTAAAAATAAAAAAGAAAAAGAAAAAATAAAGTATAAAGAAAAGAGAAAAGAAAAAATAAAAAGAAAAGAAAAGAAAAAGAAGGACACTTCATCGTCCTCATCTGGTTCAGAATCATTGTAAACAGGCAGAAGGAACCTTATTCCTTCAATAAATTCTACAGTAAAGGCCAAGCTACTATTTCAACAGTAGAAGCCAAGTCACTATTTCAACAGTAAAGGTCAAGATTCGGTGGCAGACCAGCCACTATTCATCAACAGTAAAGGTCAAGATTCGATGGCAGACCAGCCATTATTCATCAACAGTAAAGGTCAAGATTTGGTGGCAGACCAGCTACTATTCATCAACAGTAAAAGTTAAACAGTGAAGATTCCTTATTTTCCTATATAAAGGGAGCCTCTCCCCTTGTGAAGGCATAAGCTAGAATAGCTCGCTCTTACTCTCAACCCCTCTCCAACTCTCAACTTCTCTCTATTATTGTTCATTGTAAACATTCAAGGTTCAAGGAAGTCTCAATTTCAAGGACCGTTTAACACACAAACATCAAAATATGAACATACAGAAAGTAACTAATGATTTAAAAATAATTATTCTTTTACAGAAATATCTTGATGAATCACAGAAATATAATATAGAATTAATACAAATTCAGAATATAATTCGTGGCATTGTTAAACCTCAGATTTGCCTCTTACCCAGCCTATTCCTCATTACGAGAGAATTCTGGATGGCAGGTTAGTGGTATTCCAGCCTATAAACCAATATTCCTTAAATGCAAATAATATTAAATTTATTAATAGTAAAGCATAAACAAGTATTGTATAAATTTTATTTATGTTTTTAGGTTTAGGGTTCCTGCAACCTTAACCTGGGATCCCCATAATTAAGTCAGAGTGAGGAGGGAGAAGAGAAAGGTGCCGTCAACACGGGCTTATAAAGTAGCAGATATAAGATAAAATAATTTTATTTAAATACAAAAATTGAAATACAAACTTGGAAATGAAATTTAAACTTACAAAAATTTTATAACTTGAGACTTCCTTAAACCTTGAATGTTTACAATGAACAATAATAAAGAGAAGTTAAGAGTTGGAGAGGGGTTGAGAGTAAGAGCGAGCTATTCTAGCTTACGCCTTCACAAGGGGAGAGGCTCCCTTTATATAGGAAAATAAGGAATCTTCATTGTTTAACTTTTATTGTTGATGAATAGTAGCTGATCTACCACCGAATCTTGACCTTTACTGTTAATGAATAGTGGCTGGTCTGCCACCGAATCTTGACCTTTACTGTTGAAATAGTGACTTGGCTTCTACTGTTGAAATAGTAGCTTGGCCTTTACTGTAGAATTTATTGAAGGAACAAGGTTCATTCTGCCTGTTTACAATGATTCTGAACCAGATGAGAACGATGAAGTGTCCTTCTTTTTCTTTTCTTTTCTTTTTATTTTTTCTTTTCTCTTTTCTTTATACTTTATATATATATATATATATATATATTGGTTCACACTTAATTAAAATTTTTAGAGTTTATCTTCTAATTAAGAGATGTTTTTTTGTTAATTTATTAGTAAATGCAATTTATAAATTATAATCTATATACATTAATAAAATAATCTTTTAAATAATAATAATAGAGTAATCTGCGCAATGTGCAAACCTTTATCTAGTTTATTATATAATTCAATATCATAAATTATGTAATTTTCAAATTATAAATATTAATTATTCTATTTATATTTTTGTAACTTACAAATGTATATTTATAATAAAATAGAGGCGCATTGTATAGAGAAATATACTTAAATAGAAATGAAATTGAAATTTTCTTCCCATTTTTTTTATTTCTCAAATTTTTTTCAACAATACAAATATTTCTCATATTAATTTTTTAATTTTATAATATGTTTTCAATAAACATATTGCTCTGCTGCATTCATGATTAAATCGTTCATCGCTCAAAAAGAGAATAACTTTAGTTTGTAATAACTAAAACTAAAATTTGTATCTATATTCAAATTAGTGATGTTTGGAAGGTAATTCTATGTATATGTTTTCGGTATATATGTGTTAGATTTGATCGAATTATAAGTAATAACAATTAATCTTAAATTTTATAATAATTAAACATTTCAAATTTTAAAATTATTTTATCGAACACTTTAACTTATAAAATTAAATCAATTAAATATTTATTAAAAAGTTGAAATATGTAAAAATCATTATTTTAAAAGTCATGCTAATAAGTCAATATTTTATAAATAAAAGTCAAAAACCCTAAAATATTATTAATATTAGTATCGAAAACCCTATAGTGATCAACATTGTTTTCAAGTATTTTATTTGATGGAGCTGACATTTGTTTTTACTTTTATTTCCTTTTTGTCATGCTTTTGATTAGTTAGAAATTGAACTTGGTAATTAAAAGAAAGTCAGTAAGTTAGTGACATGTTGTAAATATATTTCAAATTACTATAAATGGAAAATTATGGCAACAAAGATGATCTATGTTACTATAAATGGAAACTAACTTTTTCCTCCAGTATTACTCTTTTTACATGATATGCGCATACAATATTTCTTTTCAAATTTTAGGGATTTGTTTTTGGCCATTTGGATTTGCTTTTTGTTCAAATTTGAGGAAATTGATAATGAAGATGGAATCGAAGACTTGCATGAATGCATTATTCATCGCCTCCACGTGGAGCTTCTGTTAAAAAAGGTTGGCCTTTGCGATCTGCGGATTCGTTAATCTCTTCGATAAGTTCGGGTACTTTACTTCTAGTACTTATCTTCTCTGCTGATAATATAAATATATACATAACTTAGATCCGATATATTTATAAAGATAATATCTCATTAAAATAATATCATTAGATAAAATTAAAATACATATAATTCAATATGTACAAATTGAATAAATTATTATTCAAATATCTAAATATAAGTTTTTAAAAACAAGTGTAGAAATTCTCTAAATTGTTAGGGGTGTGATTACACTAATCGGTTTAGATCATGACATTACGAGTTGATTTCATAAATGAGTATAATATATTAATATTTCAATCAAATAAATAATTATTTATAATAAATTATAAATATAAAAAAATTAATTTTATTTTAATATAATTACTTAAATTTTCAAAATTATTATTATCGTTGAAAAATATATTAATAGTGCATGCATTTTTTTATACAGGTTATACCATATATGATTTTTATTATTGCATATCATGATGAAATGCTTCACAAGATATTTAAGAAGACACATTTTAACATTGAAATTTTTCAATATATTCATGAAATACAATTTTGTAATAAATTTCATGATTATTTTATTATTTTTTAATGATGTCACAGAAAGTTATTTCATCTTTTAATATAAGTCTGCGTATGATGCTTGGGCTTGGGTTCTCACACTAGTTAAATTAATAGCTTGTAGCTATTCTCATATAAAAGTCTTTGAATGTAGCGATGATAATTTTACTTTAGTGAATAAATGAGTTTCAAATGGATTTGGATGGTATTTTTACTATCTATATTAGGTTCTGATCAGATGCGGTTCAAAAATTCAGAGTTTTGCTATCTATTATCAGTTTAATAAATATTTAAAATAATTATTTTTAAAAAAAATTATATATAGATGTCTTTTTAATTATAATTAATATTATAATTATATCATATTTTTTATTGAGTCAAAATAATAAGTTTATAATTTTTATTTACTTTTTTTTTTTGAAAAATTAAAATTGAAAATTATTTTTAATGCTAGACCGGTAATTAAATAGATCTGAAAATTTAAATGAATAATTACAATTCGCATCAGATTTGAGTAATTTATTTTAAGTCAACCCGTTGCCATACCTTTCTGGGTGCCCTATTTTCTTTAGTTCATTTAAAAATAATAATGAAAAATAAAAAAAGAAACACCACGAGATCATAAGCCCCGTTCAGTTAGTCCACAATGTGGACCGAGTGAATGACTGTGAGTAAACGGCCAAATCACATCGGAGCGAGGTTCAAACGATCTCCACACAGGTCTCTGATCGCCGCACAACGCGGACGAACCTCGCACTCGATGTACTCCTGTTTCCAGGGCTGCATCTCTGCAGAATGGGCCCGGGGACTTTCCTGGGTGAAATAATTTCAACCCAATCACTCAGACACGTGGTGAATACTAGCGCCACGCTTTGGTTTATTATATATTGGTAGTATAAGTTGATCTTTTAACCGGTGTGGGACGGCGGAGAAGTATACTTTTTCAGCTGTACAACTATATCCCTATCTATCAATCAATTAAAGTATAACTCAAACAATTTAAAAGGTTATTAAAGTAATTTCGTCCTGCGAATCCAATCGGCATATCCTCACAAGACAAAAGGATAAAGCCATGGACTAAATAGCCCGCCCAAGGTTTGAGGTGGACCACAGAGACAAACCCAACCCATTAAACCACCATCTCTAGCCCATTGTGCACTTCAAGGAATAAGGTTGAACCAAAACAAAAATACCAGCCCTCTTTTTTTTTTTTTTTTCCTTGAAAGGACAAAAAAACTAAATTTTAACTAATAAGAATCCAAATATTATTTTGCTTTTTTTTAATATGGTGAGCTGTATAAAATATAACTTAATTTTTAAAAAAAATATAATTTATTAATAATAATATCAAGAATTACAAATAAATATATAGAATACACATAAAACTTTATATAAAATTTGTTAATCTTTTAACGAAATAAATAAATTTATATACTTTTAACTGAAACTAAAATTAAAAAAAAAATAAATAAATCTTTCCGCTTGCAGTTCTTAGACTTTTTTTTTAAAATAAGATTTGGAATCTTTCTATTCAAGCTTCGATCTGTGATTCAAATTTTAGTTTAGGTTTGGATATTGATGAGACTAAAAATTTGATTGAATGGACTAGAATTGTTGGTTTGTTAACCTACTAATGAATTAATTTCTAATTATATTCTTATTTTAATTCTAATTATTCATCTAATTAGTAAGGCAAAAGGACTATGATTAATAGTGCGTCTGTGCATTTTTTTTTATATAAGTCATATTATACATGATTTTTTCTATTATTAGTGAACGATTTGGTAGAATATTAACCTGATGAGTACTCGATAAGGTTTGTTATGATTTTGATGAATTTGGGTAGTGGAAATAGATTTAGATAGTATTTTTATTATTCGTATCAGATTTGGATTGAGTTTAAAAACTCAGGTAAAATGTAAGTATTTTAAATATAAAAAATTAATGAAAAACTAATTTAATAATTTTTTTTAATTTTAAAATAAATTTATTTTCACACATATGTAATGTGGTTGGATATTTAATATAAAACATGATATTTTTTTTAAAAGAAAAATGATATAAACACGTTATCTTTTTAATAATTATATATGTTAACAAGACATTTAAAAATTTTGTAAACACAAAATCTATATCTTTTTTCATCCTAAACATAAAATTTTATAAAATTTATTTATTCTAAACGAATTCTTAAATATATTTTTTCTTCATTATCGGGCTCTCTCTCGAGTTCACTTATAGTAGCCCATAAGTGATATTTCAGCAAAAAAAATATATATATATATAGCAAGAATATAATAACTTTATTTGTTAAAATATAAAGATAATTTAATATTAATAAATTATCTTAGATGAATGAAGAAATTATATTATATAATAAATGAGATATCTAATTAGAACATAGTATTTTCAATAATTTTAATTTTATTTATTGATTCAATATAAAGTTAATTTGAGTTGATAGGCTATTATACTATATAAGATACATATTAAATATAGTAAAAATATGATATGTATTGTCATTGATTTTATTAAATCTTTGATTTAATTGATTATAACTATTTTACAAAAAATGAATGTAATTAATTCTTATTTATTAAAAAATATTTTCATAAAATTTATTGTTTAATATAAAATTATAAATAAAATTCACAAAATATATATATATAATATCAAATTATGACATAAGACTTTGTAAGGAAATTTCTTTAAAAAAAAAGACAACCGTAAAATTAATTATATTCTCGTAGACTTAGCAAAAATAAAAAAGAAAAGAAAAATATCAAAATTACAAATGATATTTTAAAATAATGATAAATATCTTAATTATTATAATATTTTGTCTATAATATATAATATTTATAATAAATTATAATAAGTCAAGTGAAACTAATTCTCACTTTGATTTTTTTTTAATTTTTTCTTAAAGTGTTTTATTTGTGAATGTTCATGAATTTTTAGTTATATAAATTTCATAAAATTATAATTTATAAAAAAAACTAATAGAAAAAATATACTCCTTCCATCGCAAAAATATAGTCTATCTTTCCTTTTTTATTTGTCCTAAAATATATTCCATTTTTGTTTTTTATATTATAGTTAATCCTTAAATTCCCTTATGCCTTATTAAATTTTATCTTATTTTCAATAACCCTTATTTATTTTTATATATTATTCAAATATAATAATTATTTATATGCTATTTAAGATGGATATAATTGAAAAGTTATATGAATAAAATTATCCTTTAATCATATTTCTTAATCTATGTGCAAATAGAAAGTAGATTATTTTTTTAAATAAATAAATTATTGAAAAATTATAAATAAATTAAATGACATTTACTTGGGAAGAATAAAGCCAATGAGTGCAAATAAGAAATAAAGGTTAATTTAGTTCATGAAGTTGTTTGTAGGATAAAAATGTTAAATTAAATCTTTTTGGTCAATTTAGCTTTTAAACTTACATCAAATGAATAAAAAGATACGATTTCACTTTTAAGCCAATTTAACCATTGAATTTATTTTAGTTTTTTTTACAAATTAATAATTGATTTAATTTAACATAATTGACTTTTTATTCATTTTTATCACACACTAAGAACATTCGAATCAAACTTTTTCAATATTTATAAATATAACGTTAAAATGCATAAAAATATATTTTCTTAAAATATAATAAATTTATAAACATGTATTATATATTTAATTTATCCGATATGAAAAATATCAGATTTCATAAACAATAACTTAGCAATGAAGGTTAATTTTAAAGTATTCAAATTAATACATATTTATAAACTCAAAATTATCAATCAAAGTAAAAAGATACAATATAATTCATATATCATTTTTCTATATTTTATAATTAATTAATTTTTAATAAATTAGTCAGCTCAATTTCAATTGTTTTATAAATAAATAAATAATATATATATATATAATTTCACATTGTAAGAACAATGAAGAATTGTAAGTTAAATTAATTTAAAATGTTAAATATAATTTTTTAATTATTTTAAATAAGTTTAAGAATTAAATTAGCCTAAAAAATTTAAATTGGATATTTTTAATTATTTTATATAAATTTAAAGTTAAATTAACCCAAAAGGTCAAATCTGATATTTTTCTTTTTATTCTGCTAAACAAGTTCAGTGACCAAATTGATTTTTATTCTATGGCTTCGAGAAATTAGTACTTATTGAATATAGGAATAAAGCTCAATTTGGTCTATAAACTTATTTAATAGGATAAAAAAAAAAGTTAAATTTTACATTTGAGTCAATTTAGTTATTGAATTTTTATAAAATGATTAAAAAGATCTAATTTTACTTTTTAGGCCAATTCAATCCTGAATTTATTTAAAATAATTAAAAGATTATATTTGACAATTGATTCAATTCTTTATTGTACTTATAATGTAAACATCATTATATGAACGTTTATTAAAATTGTAGTTAGAATCGAGCTAAATAATTTATTAAAAAATTAATTAATTATAAAATATAGAAAAATGAGATATGAAGTATATTGTATCTCTCTTTAGCTTGATAGATGGATTTGAATTTATAAATATGTATTGATTTGAGAATTTTAAAATTAATCTCTATCACTTGGTTATTTCTTATGAAATTATTTTTCTATTGAATAAATTAAGATTATAATGTATATTTATAAATTTATTATATTATAAGAAATGATGTTTTTATGAATTTTAAATTTATATTCATAAATTTTGAAAAAAATTTAATCTGAGTCTTTTTAACATAGAAAAAAAATAAAAGTCAATCTTGTAAAATTAACTCAATTATTAATTTATAAAAATTAAAACAAATTTAAGAGTTAAATTGATTTAAAAAGTGAAATCATATTTTTTTATTATTTTATATAAATTTAAAATTTAAATTGTTCCAATGGTCAAATATGATTTGTTTTCATTATTTTAAATAAGTGTAAGGATTTTAAATATATGAAAAATATACAAATTATTATTTTAAATTTTACTAATATTAATTAAATCAATATCACGTGCAAAAGCGCGACTTGCTCGGGACAATTTTGGTCCATATAACAGGAGTCACTGTTTACAAAACGTGATAATTTTTATGTATATAAGAAAAATATTAAAAAAATTTCATAATTATCTTCATCTCTCACCCACGTTCATGTTTGCACATGAAAAAAAAAAAACGAAAAGACCAGCTGTCTCTCCGATTCTTCGCAGAAAAGTTAACCCCGCACGATTGTCATGTGTAATAATATTTTCCATATAGTTTATATAAAAAGAAAGAGTAATACTAAAGAGCTTACAATGATTTTGAATCGTCGTACAAAAAGACATTTATAATTTTAAGTGGTTTTGAAAAAATAAATTAAAGAAAAAAGTGATGAATTTTAAAAAAATCAAATCATAATTACTCGTGCTATAAAAAAAAAAAAGTTTGTGATAATAACTCATTATTAATATATTAAATATAATTGTCAAAATCAATAATTAGCAACTACATTACTCTTTATAGTAAATCAACATCATGTGCTGGATGCATATGATTGTATTAATCCTAAGAATGGATACGGACTCATTTTTTGCTTAAGTGATTTTATCAATACAAAGAAAGCACTATATATTATCTGTTTTGGTCAAAATAAGTAGATGAGACTTTTAGTTTAGTTGTAATAAGTAAAACTTATTACAATGATTGGTCTTATGATCAATATTTACTTGTGTAATATTTTTATTTTTCATTTAAATGAAATTGTTGATTTAGGTGGATCAAGTTGAGTGAATGCATATTTATCAAATTTAACTCGTATTTGTTTTTGGTAGATAGACTTGTGATTGATGTTCTAGTCTCTTGCACATTGGTTTGAAACGACAAATTCCCTACTTGTGTAATTTTTTTATTTTTAATTATTTTTATTTTCCAATTTAACGAAATTGTTGATTTTAGTAGATCAATTTGAGTGAATGCATATTTACCAAACTTAACTTGTACTTATTTCTAGTAGATAGACTAGTGATTGGTATTCCAGTAACCTAGATAATGTTAGCTTGCAAAACAAGTGAAATCCTAGTCTCCCGCACGTTGGATTGAAACGACAAATTAATTCTATTGAACACCTAACTCGAAATTGTTGACTTAAGTAGATCAATATGCATGAATATATCGAACGTAACTCATACTGACAACTTACTCGATTAATAAAAGAATATAATTAATTTATATTTAAAATTTATTAAAGGGATAAATGATTTAACATCATAATTCATCACTAAAATATTTTAAATGATTTAAATACAACTAATAGTATCATTTGTCTTCTACATCATATTTTTTTAAGTTTCAATTAAGGTTATTAATACATTCAAAAAATCGTATTAGCTATTTTGTTCAAAATAAATGGTTAAGGACTTTTAGTTTGGATGGCATAAGCACGGGTTGCTTGACTTCGTCACTGTAACAGACTGATTTTCTTTTAGTTTCGGTAATAGTAATTTACCGGTCTGTGAATAGTACCATCGGTCCGGGACTTGGTATTATTTTAGTCCGGAAAAATTACGATGCATAGTTAATATTTTCTTTACTATTTTTGGAGC